>JBBPMF010000346.1:7501-31506 GCA_038090175.1 Austroboletus eburneus | reverse complement strand
TTGCCTAGGAGACCCTGGACTTCTATTGGACCTTGTGTCGCCATTGAGGACACACTGAGCAAGGGACTTGTACCACATACAACGTCCAACGTTACGCCAATAACCAAAAGCGTAACACTCATGCATTCGCCTCCTCCTCCTCAGACTCATCTATGCACCAGTCCCCCCATTCCTCGTGCTCCTCTTCCTCATGCCATGGCCATCCCATCCCATCTGGACAATGCCTCAATGTCCGGATCCCCTGTTGGATCTCTACTCCTCCCTCCTCTCTGCCAACAGCAGATGATTATGAGTTCTTTGTCAGTGCTGAAGCTGACAACAATGAGACCAGATCTCATCAAGGTGACTACTAAGGTTTCATTGCAGTCTCACCCATACAATGGGGGTAATGTTATGATTCATTGGGCCCCTCTTTTCTTTTTCCTACTTCACTTACCATGTATACCAAAGGACCTTGATCCTCGCTGTTCAAGCCCCACTTGGGTCCTTTCTTTTTATCATTGTCTTTGCAATACTGCTTACTTATTTAGTGTGACTCATCCACAGCTATATTATCAACATTTATCCAATGCCATCGCATCCGCTCCATAGTGACTCAACTTCTTCATGATTCCATCGCTTTTTACTGCTGACTCACTTTCTTCCATTTGACCTACCCTTGACCATTTGGCTTGTGTATACATATAAACCTTTGATACTTAGGTGTATTTGCTATCTTAGACCTCCTGCAATTTACCTAGTATCTTGGAGTTGCTCTCAGGTTTCCCAGTCCTCATCCTACTGTTGAGTGGATGCTCCCCTTGAACCCTCGATCTGTCACTAGCTCTGCAACATCCCCAAGACCCATTGATCCCTCAGTTCTCAATGGTCCCCAGAACCTCTGCCAAGGAAGACCCTTGAGTGGACCCCCCTTTGACCCGATGTTAGTCTTATGCCGGCCTTAGCCTCCCTGTCAAGGAACTCCCTCATCAAGCCCCCTTGTCCTGTCAGCTATATAGCAACAGTAAGCCCTCGAACCTCTGCAGGCCTATGCTTGATCATGTCAAGTGTAACACTTTACTTCTTATGCTCATGTACATTATGTTATATTTCCCTTTGTTCTCTTCATAGTATAGTCTTCATTTTATCACTGCAGTGCTCAGGGTAAGGAGCACAGCTCTGGCTGTGCAACTGACCAGCACAGCAGCAGTACTCAGTTTCCTCCATCTCTCTGATCCTGACTTTACTACATTTGGACTTTGACCTCTGTATATACAGTGGGGTGCAAAACTATTGCAATGTCTAACCCTAATTCGGGGCACAAAGCGCCCTGCAAACATCTGTGGGAATTTCACTTTGCTTTGGTGAAAACAAATAAAGTACAAACTCTTGGCTACACCTTTGTCCTCAGGGTCATTGTTAAGTATGGGTCCGTCGGGGACTGGGCAGTGAATTCTGGAGCACCGGAGTTGGTCGGAGGGAGTAGGGACTTCAGCTTCACCTTATGTGGTGCACCCTTGTCCAGTTCCGTTGTCCCTGACTTATGAGGGGAGCAGAGCAGAGGTACGGAGTGACCAGAGGTCAGAGGAGAGTCGTCAAGACTCAAGTGAGAGAACTCATTGACGAGCTCAATGACGAAGGAGAGAGCAGAGGATGAAACTAAGTTGATATTCGAACTGAGGGGCTAAGACATATTACAGCGGGTTTATATACAGAGGTCAAAGTCCGAATGTAGTAAAGTCAGGGTCAGAGCAACAGAGGAAACAGAGTACCACTGCTGTGCTGGTCAGTCACACAGCCAGGCTGTGTGCCTTACCCTGAGCACCGCAGTGATGGAATGGAGACTAACTATGAAGAGAACAAAGGGAAACGTAACATAACGTACATGAGCACAAGAAGTAAAGTGGACACGGAGTAGCGGAGGACATAGAAGTGGAATAGCAGAGATGATATACACGGAGGAGTGGAGGGGACTTAGTGAGAATTTGGGATATGACAGTATCCCCCTCTTAGGCCTGAACCCCTGAAGGCCAAAGCGACGGCTAGGTCCATCCATGTGGTAAGTGAAAATGTAACAGGGTGGATAAGTGACGTGAGGGTGTGCGCGGAGTGGACAGCAAAGCATCGTCTAAGCAATTGTGGAGCAAAGTCAGAAATTGCCGACAAGGGCCATATAAGGTGGGGGTTGCACACTTCGACTCTCTAACTTTCTCCCCATGTCTTCTAATCCCAACGACATCACCAACATCTGCATGTGGGCCGACGCGTGTCTCGTGGAGGATGACAACAATGATGACAAGGTGTTCGAGGCAAAGGTGGCAGAGTGGCGATGATGCATGAAGGTGCAGAAGGAAGAGGAGCACCGATGGATGGAAGAGGAGGCACATAAGCATCAGGAGGAGGAAGAGCGGGTGCGGCATGAGGCAGAAGAGGCCGAGCATCACAAACGCAAGGAGGAGGAAGCTGCAAGGCATCGCGCGGAGAAGGCGTCAGAGGCGACAGACGCAGACATGGGGGTGAGTGCATCTCCACGGAGACAGATTTTAGCTAACAACCCAACAGAATGAGCAGACACCACTGGTCGGGCCGCCCAAGCCCTGTCAAAAGGGCAAGGGGAAGGAGAAGGCGGCCAAGCTGCGGATTGACCATGCACTGGATGCATGCTACTGGTGCCACCGCCTCAACATTGAGTGCGTGCTGGTGCCAGGAAGGAAGGCATCGTTGTGTGCAGTGTGCATTGGCATCAAGCAGCGATGCAAGCGGCTGACGGATGAAGACAATGAGGTCGAGGTTGTGGAGAAGCTGGCACCGAGGAAGCAGAAAGCAGGCCCGGAGGCGATGGGGTCGAAGAAGAAGGCGAGGATGGAGATGGAAGACGAGCAGCTCACAGATGGGCCATGAATGGAGCTTGCCAGTGCAATGATGGAAGTCACCGAGGCCGTCCACGACCTGGTGCAGGCTCAGTGTCGAGATATGTGGAAGAGAGAGGAGGAGGCGGGCTGGCATGCAAACTGCATGGAAGCCCAACGGCTTCAACTTTATGATACTGTAGTTGCCCTCTGGAACCTCGGGAAGGAAGGGCACACGACAGCCCAGAGGTTGGTGCAGTTGCGCAAGGTATCGAGGGCGATACAGGTGGAAACGGAGGACGCGGCAGAGTCAGAGGTCGAGGTGGAGGTCCAGATGAAGGAGAATGGGACCGAAGTGGAGAAGAGCAGTGCCAGAGATGAGGTGGATGCCGAAGAAGAGGACATGGAGATGGGTGGGCAGTAAGGCCCTAAGTACATTGTATTATTAGTTTTTCTTTGTATGATGTTTTCTTTTTCTTTTCTAATGTGATTTGATCAATTAAAAAATGAGACGGAGTAAAACGGAGAAAAGGAAATATAGCGGAGATTTTGTCAGAACTACTAAACAGAGAGGAATCTATGTAAGCGGAGGAAAATGAAATCAAGGTATATGGGGATCAGGCTTATCTGGATACCGGAGATGGAACTCTGTGACAAGTTCTGATGCATGATCTAATTCCGTCATGAGTAGCCAGGAGGTTTCTTCATTTGTACCTTCATAGCCAGACCAACGGACTAGGTAGAGGATCTTGCAAGTCTTTCGCCGACGGTCTATCTTGAGTCAAGGATCTCGGAGATCTTGTATTGGGTTCGCCATCAACCTCAACTGGAGGGGGTGGAGGTTGGACACGATTGGGGATACTATTGGGGACCAAAGGTTCAAGTTGCGAGATGTGGAAGACCGGGTGAACGGACTTCATAGAGTCAGGAAGGCAGAGTGTGAAGGAGATGAAGCCAGCTTGCGTGATGATCAGATATGGACCTAAATTCTTCTCAGAGAGCTTTTTAGATGGATGAGTCAAATTAAAATAAATACTTTGCTTTGATGAAGACCAGATCTCCGACTTTGAAATCTGGGGCCAGAGATTGTTTTGCATCAGCGGATCCTTGGTATCGCTTCTGTGCTGTGGCTATTTCTTCACAGAGGAATTCATGGAGAGAGTCGAGGTCAACCGAGTATTCTTTGGCGTGGGCGGAGGTGAGATTGTGTTCGGGGTGGACAGAGATGTTGAGGTGGTAACCCTTGTTAGCAAAGAACAGAGAGATGCCAGTAGTTGCTTTCGGAGCATTGTTGTAGGCGAACTCTGTGAGGGGCAGGAGTTTAGCCCAGTTGTCCTGCTGATAGTTGCAATAAATGCGGAGGTACTGTTCCAGCATCTGGTTCATCTGCTCAGTCTGTCCATCACCCTTGGGGTAATACCCAGAGGTAAAGTGAAGGCGAATATCAAGCACTTTGCCAAGAGAACAGAAGAAATGAGATATGAACTCGGAACCTCAGTTGGAGGTGATGTGGGATGGTACTCCGTGTTTCGAGAACACATGGAGTAAAAATAGCTTGGCCAACTCCAGGGAAGTCACCTTGTTGTCCGTCGGGATGAAGATACATTGCTTGGATAGGTGATCCACAATGACAAGAATGGCGGTGTGACCGAAGGAGCCTGGGAGTTGCTCAATGAAATCCATAGATATGGAATTCCATGGCTTCTCGGGGATTGGGAGCTGTTTAAGAAGCCTGTAGGGCTTGTGCCTTGGAACTTTCACACGAGCGCAGGCTGTACAAGAGGATACGTACTCTTTGATGAAGGTACGGATGCCTGGCCAAGTGTATTCGCAGCGGATTAGTTTCAGAGTGCAGTTTTGACTGAAATGACCAGAGAGGGGATGATCATGCTTGAAGTGGAGAATGTGGAGATGGAGGTCGTCGATGTTGGGCACGTATATGCGGTCATCGAGACAGAGGTAACCATCTGTGTCTACAGTCCAGCGGGAAGTGGAGAGAGTGTCAGAAACAGGATTGGAGGAAGGGTCGGGAGATCTGGTCATGTGGATCATGGCAAAAGGGTCAGATGGGAGAGCAGAGAGGATATCGCTGTGGAGTTTCTCGAGGTTGAAGAGCGTACTTGCGCAGAGAACGGGGAATGCAAGGTACATAGCTCATAGGGACACAGCAAGTTGCTCTTGGGTGAAAATGGGGTGGAAATTGTGCAGATTGACTTGAGCATAGTCCTTATCCCCCTCTTTGGGATAGACATCCCAGTGTCTAGTGAGGGCATCAGGTTTAGCACCAAGTCGGCTGGGGCGGAAATGGACGATCATGTTGAATTGGAAGAGAAACTCCGACCAGCGGGCTTGCCGGTGGGTCAGGAGTTTAGTGGTGGCGAAGTACTCAAGGTTTTTATGGTCGGTGACCACATCAACCGGAGTCGCAGAGCCTTTGAGGTAATGCCACCAGGTGCGGAACGCTTCATGGATAGCTAACAACTCCTTGTCGTGGGTGTCGTAGTTGAGCTCTGGAGAGGTCAACGTCTGAGAGTAGTAGGCAATGGGGCAGACTTCCATGTCGGGGCACTTCATGGAAAGGATACCCGCGATAGCATAGTTGGAGGTGTTGGTTTCTACAATAATCAGAGCATCAGGAGCCCAATGCATAAGAATAGGGGCGGAAGTGAAAGCAGTTTTCAGCACCTGGAAAGTGGAGCAGCAGGCATCTGTGAATTGCCAAGGGACACCCTTGCAGGTGAGGCGGGTAAGCGGAACGACGATTTTGGAGTAGTTGTGGATAAACCGTCTATAGAAATTAGCAAATCTGAGGAAGGATTGGACGTTCTTGACCTTCTGAGGTTCAGGCCAGTCGAGGATTGACTGGACCTTATCCAGGGACATGGTGAGGCCAGATGGAGACATCCAATAACCTAGGTATTCCATGGAGTCCGTATGGAACTTGCACTTCTTGGGTTTTGCATACAGACCGTGTTTGTGGAGATGGCGGAGAACTTCCTTAACATGCTCTTTATGGGAAGCCATGTCTTCGGAGAAGATGAGAATGTCGTCGAGGTACACAATGATGCTAACGTCCAAAAGATCAGCAAAGACAGTGTTAATAAACTGCTGGAACGCCACCAGGGCGTTCATAAGACCGAACAGCATGACGAGCCATTTGTAGGAACCATACCATGTGTGGAAGGCGGTCTTCCATTCGTCACCCTCAGCGATACGGACCAGATGGTATGCATGCCAGAGGTCGATTTTGGAGTACACCTTGGCACGGCTTGGGGCATCAAGGAGATCAGAGATGCGGGGAAGTGGGTAGCAGTCTTTCTTGGTGATCTTGTTGAGTCCCCAAAAGTCGACGCAAAGATGGAGGGAACCATCCTTCTTGCAGACGAAGAGGACCGGAGCAGCATGTGCGGAGGAGGTGGGTCGAATAAATCCTATGGAAAGATGCTTGTCTAGGAAGGTGTGGAGAGACTCAAGTTTGGAAGGAGAGAGAGAGTAGGTGGTGCTGAGCGGAGGAGAGGTGCCTTCTTCAAGATCAATCTTGAGATCATGTTTGTGGTGAGGGAGCAGAGAATCTGCCTGTTGTTTGCTAAACACATCAGAGAACTCGTGATATTCCAATGGAACATCAGAGAGATTAATCTGTTCGGGAGGTTCAGTAGCTGCAGTGCGGAGATCACCTTCTCTTGGTCAAATGTGCATGCTGAACTGCATGAAACCTTGTAGGCAACAGGCCAGTGTGAATGCAGGAGCATTGATGAGAGCGATGGGCGGAGCCTTGTGGTTGGAGAAATGTGGCGGATCTGGAGAGGGGACAACTGGAGGTGGAGATGCCTTAGGAGTCGGGGGCGAGCTCAGAAGTGCAGGACTGGGCTGTGGAGTAGAACAGAAAGAGATACTGCTTGTGACCCAGTCAATCAATGGATTGTAGCGGGCAAGCCAGTTGTGTCCAAGGATCAAAGCGCAGGAGCCATCCAGCAGGGTGACATAGAATGTCATCGGGGTGATATCACCAGTTTCGAAGAGGATGGAGAGGTCGATAGCTTGAGTGATGGTGGAATTTGACATGCCATCGAAGAGACGGAGCATAAGCAGAGGGACAGTATAGGTGGAAAGATTGTTCTTATTCACAAAAGCGGTGTCTATGAAACAGTCGGAGGAGCCAGAGTCTACTAACGCAGGAAAAGGACGGAGATCATACGATACTAGAGAGACGGAGGGCATAAGGGATCGGGGATCTGAGAGAGTGGACGCATTGAGATGGAGCTCCATGGTTGCACATTCGGAGTCAATGTGACTATCTGGCTGTGTGGAGCCACGAAGGTCGTGCTCTATTTTTTCGCCTCAGAGGAGGCTTCTGGTTTAGCTTCCGGAGTTGTCTTGGCAGCGCGCACTTTGGATGCCTTTGAAGTCAACTGTGGGCAATCCTTAGCTACATGGCCACCTTGACCACAGAACATGCAGAGTTTATTGTCGAAGCGGCGTTTGTATTCGGCAGCAGTCAGCTTGCTGTCTTTGCCAAGCTTCGAAGAGAGGTCGGGCTTAGGAGGAGAGTTGAAGGTACCAGAGGTACCAGGAGCAGGGGAAGTGGTGGCAGATTTGCCCTTGGAGCTGTTGCCCTTTGATCTGCTGGACTTGTTATCGGACTTGGTATCAGATTTGGCATCGGAGGACTTGTTGCCGGATGGCTTCTGCTGATGGTTAATCTCAGACTTACACTCCCAGTAATGCGCGTCGATTGATTGCGCGAGATGACGGAGTGTGGTGAGCATTGCAGGCTTACCGATGTGGGAGATTTCATCCTTGATTCTGTCCGGGAGGCCGTTGTAGAAATGGTGACGGAGAGCACCTTCTCCATAGCCATGGACTTGCGAGGCGATTCTATTGAACTCCACAATGTACTTGTTGATACGCTGCATGTCCTTCATTGCGAGGTTGTCGAGCTGGTGCTTGGCATCTCCGACGGGGTCGTGAGGACCGAAATTGGTCTGCAACTCGAGCATGAAGTCCCTGTAATGATCCATCCAGTGAGGATGGAATTGAGGGTCCTCTGCATTGAGGAGGTCGGATTCAAACCATTCTAGGGCCATGCCCTTGAGGTAAGACTGTGCAAATGTGACTTTGGTGTGGTCTGTCCTAAAGGCCCTAGGCCAGTCTTGAAAGTTCAGCTTGCACTGAACCAGGAATGTACAGAGTTTCCGAGGCACCATGCCGTCAAACTGGTCAGGCTTGCGAACTTTGGTCCGCTGGCTTCCGGACTCAGCAGGATGGCGATTAGCATGCAATAGTCCATGGATGGCGTCAGCCAAATTGGTAAGTGCATCCTGCAGGACTGGAACATTTTCATCTTCGTCTTTGTCGCTGTCGTGTCCGTCACCAGGGTTGGGGTCATCGCTGGGTCCTGGGAGACCACTGGCAGGATAGTCATCATCATTGTCATCTGGCAAGTTGAGTTCGTCTGGGTTAAACCCATCAGAATCATGGTCTGATGGTTTGTTGTCATGCGGAGGGGGATGACGATACCATGGTGTGTTGAACCCACCAGGTAGGGGCTGTTTGATGTGGGAGCTGTCTGTTTCTTTGCCTTCATTGATGACTTCTTCGATGCGAGCGCCTGGGGTTGGGGATCTCAGTTGGCGTGATGCCTGCGATGTGGAAGTGAAAGTCCAACAGGCAGAGAAACTGCGGAACTCGTCAATGACAGCTGGTCCATGACATGAACTGGCAAAAAACAATAACAGATGATATAGTGGGGGAGCAACCGAAGCGCGCTCATTGTCAGAGGCCTGGTGCATTTGTGATCAGGATCATGTTTGCATGGTATGTGTGGCCATGGGTGATTGTCAATTGTTGGAGGGAAGGGATGAGAACTCAGACAAGTGTGAGTTTGAATATACTGTTAAGTATGGGTCTGTCAGGGACTGGGCAGCGAATTCCAGACCACCGGAGTTGGTCAGAGGGGGTAGGGACTTCGGCTTCACCTTATGTGGTGCGCCCTTGTCCAGTTCTGTTGTCCCTGATTTACGAGGGGAGTGGAGCGGAGGTATGGAGTGACCAGAGGTCAGAGGAGAGTCATCAAGACTCAAGCGAGAGAACTCGTTGACAAGCTCAATGACGGAGGAGAGAGCAGAGGATGGAACTAAGTTGATATTCAAACTGAGGGGCTAAGACATATTACAGTGGGTTTATATACGGAGGTCAAAGTCCGAATGTAGTAAAGTCAGGGTCAGAGCGATGGAGGAAACAGAGTACCGCTGCTGTGCCGGTCAGTCACACAGCTGGAGCTATGCACCTTACCCTGAGCACCGCAGTGATGGAATGAAGACTAACTACGAAGAGAACAAAGGGAAACGTAACATAACATACATGAGTGCAAGAAATAAAGTGGACACAAAGTAGCGGAGGACATAGAAGCGGAATAGCGGAGATGATATACACGGAGAAGTGGAGGGGACTTAGCAAGAATTTGGGATATGACAGGAAATAAAGATGTGTGTGAACTATTTTAAACTCAGACATGATCCTAGTATGTATATCTTTGTTTGTATGACCAAACATAACCACATAACACTTGATTTCAATGTACTTAAGAAAAGGTGCAAAACTATTGCAATGGTATTGTTGTTTTGAAATGAATATATCTTAATAGCATGTGAATCAAATCACATGACCCTGGGGACAAAGGTGTAGCCAAGAGTTTGTACTTTATTTGTTCTCACCAAAGCAAAGTGAAATTCCCACAGGTATTTGAAGGGCACTTCATGCCCCGAATTAGGGTTAGGTATTGCAATAGTTTTGCATCCCACTGTAAATCTGCTATAATATGTCTTAGCTCTTTAGTTCAAATATCAACTTAGTTCTGTCCCCTGTTCTCTCCTCGGCCATTGAGCTTGTCAACAAGTTCTTCCACTTGAGTCTTGATGACTCTCCTCTGATCTCTTGTCACTCCATACCTCCGCTCTGCTCCCCTTGTAAATTAGGGATAATGGAACTGGACAAGGATGCACCACATAAGGTGAAGCCAAAGTCCCTACCCCCTTCAATCAACTTCAGCACTCTGGAGTTTGCTGCCCAAACTCCAATGGACCTGTACTTAACACTCTTTGCCTGTGTCACTATGGATATAGATTTCTTGGCCTTGAAGGTTTGACCTTTCATACTGTGTCTTGAGACCATCAACTGACTTGACCACAAACTCTTGTATCAACACTGTTTTTGGCTATTTGATAGGTCTAGGCATATCATTGAACTTGGCTCCCAGGTCTCCAGCCCTGGATGGCAAAGGTAATTCTCAGAATGGGTATTGATAAACCAGGGCCAGGACATGGTAAGGAAATAGTGAGGTGGGATGGGAGAACAAAGGATATGTCATTCCTTGAAAAATTTTGCTCATAAAGGCACTGTTTTTTTTTTTTTCAACTGTACAGTTTTTGAAATTTTTGACTCTCCATTCCTGGTGGTCATCAAGCTATGCCTACATCACAGCATTAGTGTCTCCCTCTCAATCAGAAAATATGCTTTTAGATCATTCATATCATCACCATACATTTCTTTGTACCATTCCTGGTTGTGAGAAAAGCTGCCAAAGTTATGGAGATCTTCAATGACACATGAATCCACTCTGCCTGAGGCTAAGTGATACCTCCTCAGGCACCCATTGAAGTTCCATTTGTACATGATAATGAAGACAAAGATCTTTACCTGCATCCCCCACCACCTGGGCTGGCTCTGGATGAAAACCAATCATGATGTTAGGTCTGCTTCCATTCAGTCATCAGTGGTCATGTGTCCATCTTCCACTGTTTCTTGAAGCTACAGTTTACTGATGAGTAGATGATCCAGAAGCTTCATGTGATTCTGATGGCAATTGTAAGGAACATGCAGCAGCTGCATTTAGACAAGTGATGAACTGGTTGATTGTAATGCCAAACTGGACTTGTATGATATGTTTCATTTTCATCTTTCTTTTCTCTATGTTCCATCTCACTCTTTTACAATACTCATCATTCCCTGTACATTATCAGCAATAGTATGTTCCTGGTTTTCTATGTTTTCTCTTTGTCTACATACTTCATAGTCTCATGCTGCACAGTATTTAAAACCATTTCAGTTGTCCTCAATGAACATGCAATAAATCCCCATTCTTGCTATCTAGTCCCATCAATCTGCCTGATCAGCTTGACATGCCATTGCATTCTTATTTCCAAAACCTACCTCACCTTCCCTAATTTATTCCCTTCAAACTTGCTACCCTGTTTGTGATCCATGTTCACCACCAGTCATCCACTACACAATGATTTGCCATTAGATGCACTGCCACCACAAAACAATGCCTCTCCCAATTTGTGGGTGCCTTTTGAGGGCTGAGCTCATTTTGAGCTTGCTGATTTTCTCTATCAGATGAAACAGATGTCTGCAAGCAAAATAGACAACCTCCTGTCAATAATGGCCACATTGTGTGGTGATTCCCCCTTCAGCTCATATAGAAGCCTATACAATGCCATCAACTCTATCATGACAGCTCCCCTTTCCAGTCTCATATACTGGACCAATGGCAGATGACTCCCCTGCTTGGATGATGACAGAATACAATATGTGATATTGAAATACCCTGTTGGAATATTCAGACATACAGTGTGTGGTTGTACAGCCACTGGATTACATAAGCATAGAGCACAATACTTTGTAGTACTTGCCATAGTTAAATTTCTTTAGTGCTACTATTAGAGATTCTACAGGTTATAAGCCCTGTCTGTGCTCAGTAAAACACTCACCCAACTTGATGACTCAATTTGAACAGCTGAAAATGGTTCAACCAACTTGGAAGATAGTTTGCATATCTGACTTAGCAGTGGATGGACAAAACTGGTTGAATTACTGTGAAAAGCTTGTGTAGGCAGTGACTGCACAAAATTTACTCAGCATACTTGATGGAAGTAATGCAAAACTGACCAACTATTGAAACCTGTGCAAATTGGTAACATGGCTGCATGATAACATGGAAATGCAATGCCTCATCATCTGGACAATTTCGCCACTCACCCAGAGCCATATGAGCCTCTCAATGTCAGCATACAAAATGTTCAAGGTTTTACAAGGTCTATTTGAAAAGTCTATGACTATGACAAAGTGTGTAGCTGTGCAGGCACTGAAACCATTTGACAGCACTTGTTGGAGGTGCAGAGAGGCCAGATACAAGGCACATGAATGCAGAATGGTTGAGAACAAGCCAAGGAGTTGAAGAGAGTACTGGAAGAGTTGGAGGGGTCAAAACAATGACACTGAGGACACTGATGTCCATTACACACCAGTTGAGCCCCAGGAATCTAAAATGGCAAGTCAGCAGATTGATGACAAGACTGTTGACATAATGAATCCAAATGTGACAAGCACTGGGCCATCAGTGCCTGTGAACAGGTTGTACAGCCCACAGAACAAGCTGCCAAAGCAGTGGGTGAGCACTGAGACTTGCAATGTCAATGGATGGGTTGAGAATACAGCTGAGAAGACCATCGAGAAGGTTGAGATGGCAGGTGGAAAGGGCAAGATGGCTAAGAATGCAAACTGGCAAGGAGTCAGAGCATAGGTGGTGATGCCAAGGTCATCCATATAAATGCTGCACTTGAGGAAACCTGTGGAGACCAAGACAAGGTCAGGGATATTGATGAAAGTGATCAACTAAATGTGGGTCAGCATGCTTGCAATATAAATAAAGATTTATCATGTGTGATCAGTGCATCACTCAAGGGGGAGCAAGATGGTCAAGATGTGATTGATAGTGCTGATGATGAATGGCCACAGGACATCATAGATGATCCAAGTAATGTAGTGCATGTTCCAGGTGGATGCACAGGGCAGCTAACAGCCTGAACGAAGAAACTGGTGGCAAAGGAGATCAGCAAAATAAAGAAAAGTCGAATAGTTGATGATGGAGAGCTGAACCTGTCAAGAGACACTGGGGACATGGCAGGTGGCAACAAGCACTGTCCAAATGTGCCCACAGAGCCCCCTGATGACATGGAAAGGGTGAGGAACAGTGATGGCAAGCCAAGTATTGAGGCCAACAAGCTGAGGGCTGAGCTGAAAGTGCTGAAGGTACTGCAAGGCAATGACAAGGGTATAGGCAAGGTCAATAGCAGATCCCATGCACCAGAGGACCTGCAAGGTGATGGAGAGGCAACAGGGAGTGTAGATGACATACCTGATGACCCAGGAGATGGCCACACAAATGTGCACAATGCTGAACCACAGGTATTGAGCCTGAGCAGCCAGCCATCAGAACTGAAGGACAGAACAGCAGTGATGAATGAGTTGCACAGTGAGACAGCAGGTGTTGAGGATGCTGGGAAGGTGCTGGGAGGTGCTGGAGATGTTAAGCATGGTCAGCAAGATGGCACCAATGGTGCAATGTGCACCATTAGTAGTAGTGCAGAGGAAAGCACACAGCTGAGGTCACTGGACATGACAGAGACACATCAGGGCCTGAAGCAGCTTGATAACAATATGAATGACATACCTGAATGCCAGAAACCACCAGATGAATCTGCAATCTGAAAGAAAGAAACCCTGAGCATTGAGCTTGAGGAGGAGTGGAATGGTTGTGCAAGTGTCAATGTTGAGCTCATGAGCAACAACAGACATGCATCAAGTCAGTCAACAAACCATGGACACACTGGAGACATACTAGACAAGTTCTCAAACATTGAGCTAGAGAAGGAGAGAACTGTGTACATGAACTGAGACACTGAGCATGCTGATGCTAATCCAGACACATTGGGAGTGTTGAAAGTAGACAAGGATGCTGGAAGCAGGTCATGAAGGCCACCTGATGGCACTGCACATGTACAGGACAAATCCTCAAGTATTGTGCTCAAGGGGAAGCAGGGAGAGTATGCAAGCAGCAATACTCAAGATACTGCTGGTGAGGCAGGAGCATTGAGAGCTCCAGGAGGTGGCAATGATGCTGGTACTGGGCCAAGGAACCTGGGCAATGCATTAGAATGTGAGCACAGATGGTTAGAATGGCCAGTTGAAGAAAACATACCTATGGTGACCAGTGGTGACTCTGACAGCCCAGTGTAGAGCTTTGAGCAGCTCTAGATTTATATTTCATTATTTTGGACTTCTTTCCCATGCATCAGTCTTCCAGACTCCTGTTCCCATACTCCGGACTTACCTCCAGACTTCTTTCCCACACACTGGTCTTCCATACTTCTGTTTCTCATGCTTCAGACTTACCTTAGCAACTTTATTCTTTCACTATAGATGTTTTATCTATGTTTTGACATATGTTTGATGTTACAAGTATCCACAGTTTCGAAGGTTCCGGAACTGATTCCCATGGTTCCGACGCTTCCAAAGTACTTTTCTGTGATTCCGAAGGTTCCGGAATTCTGGAACCATTGGAACTCTTCAACACTCTACCGGAATGGGATCCAGAAGATGGACTACCTCCAGAATGCTACTGAACTCTGTTTCCTGAAGACTATGCTCCATATGGTCATATGGAGATCCCCATTCTTGAATCACCCTGTTCGTCTCTTCTTCCTCTTTTGTAACTCTTGCCATGCACCTTTAAAACTGTTCTTGTCATGGACCTCCGCTCCTTCTTTTGCCCCTTCTTTCAGCAACTGTGTCATTCCATTCCTACCACTGACTCCACGAGGCCGTTGTAGCATACCATGTGTCCTGTCCATCGTCTTTCCGTTCCGAGATGGTTCCGGACTGTATAAGTAGCTGCTAGTTATTATGTATACTCCCCAGCTAGATCTGCGCAATTATACGCAGTGTTTAGTCTCATCCTGCCTGAGTCTCAAGTCTCAGCAGAGAACCCCTAGGATTTCTATAGGATCTTGTGTCACCTTTGAGGACACACTGAGACTGGACATTGC
Source organism: Austroboletus eburneus (assembly GCA_038090175.1). Lineage (NCBI taxonomy): Eukaryota > Fungi > Basidiomycota > Agaricomycetes > Boletales > Boletaceae > Austroboletus > Austroboletus eburneus. The sequence goes on along the minus strand of JBBPMF010000346.1, from coordinate 16,790 downwards.
ACAAGTGTAACAAAAGATCTAGCTCTCCTCATACCTCTGCTACCACGCAGCAAGGCATTCCCCACTAGTTGCCCACCATTTCGTATGGATATAGGGAAAATCCTCCTCAAGAGGACTCTGAGGACGAAACAGACAGGAAAAAATGATCAAGACTCGAGTCTATTTCTGAGACCCTCAGAAGGAACCAACCCCACTTTGTGCAAAGTGGAACCCCTCCTCCTCCATCAAGATCTCATCTGTCTTAAAGAACTCCATTCTCCTCGGCCCATAACACCCCTATCCCTCAGACGGAACCCCTCCCCAATCCAAACCACTCAGAAATGGCTGAACTCAAAGCAGGACTCCCAGAAGAGTTCTCAGGAGAAGCATCTGATGTCAAATTCTGGATCAGAGCCATGGACACATACTTCCTTATGAACAAGGATAAGTTAAAGAAGATCTATACTACCCTCAACAGGATGTCAAAAGGGTGAGGAAAGCAGTTTGCTGAAGCTGCATATGAAAACTTCGACTCTGGAACTGTGGCCATGGACAAAGCCACATGGAATGATTTCAAAAACGAGTTTTTGGAAATCTTCTCAGATAAGCACACTGCTGCTGACTCTCAACGAAAACTACACCAAATCACAATGAAAGGAAAAGGGATAGACTCTCTCAATAGATTCAACACAGACTTCCGACTCCTTGTATCAAAAGCTGGAATCTTGGATCAAAATGTGCTAATTGAATGTTATATGAAAGGACTAGACCCAGACCTCACAGAGAGAATCCTTGAAATGGAAAAGGAACCAGGATCTTGGAAGGAATGGTCAGAAAAAGCTGCAGCTTTTGCCCAACAACAGGACTGGATAAAAGATATCCAGAAAGGAAGGACAGACTATGGACGAATTAACAACCGAGACCCAAATGCCATGGATGTGGATGCCCTTCAGACCACTGCCCTAGGATGACAAATGCTTTCCCCCACTGAAAGAGCTCACCACATCAGGGAAAACAGGTGCTTCATCTGTCATAAAGTCAGATGCTCCACTAGGAACCATCCAAAAAGAGGGAACCCGCCACCATGCCCCCCTAGGAACCCAGCCAGGGTCCAAACCATTGAGACAAAGAAGGGACCCATTGATGAATATGTGAAACAACTGGGAGAGAAGCAGGTGAATGAAAAGGAAGTACTCCAGGTACTTAAAGAATGCTTTGAAGATCCCAAGGAGAACAAAGAAACAATTGCAAAAATTGAACTCAAGGACAAAGGCTTTTTGGATTTTTAAAGAGGGGACAGAAGTCGGCTTTCTGTCCCCCTAACTTTTCTTCTGTATTAGTATCAAGTGACCCAAAATCAATACTCGTTCCCATCTCACTTGAAATATCCAGAAGGACCACTGCCAAAACCACTACCTTGATCAACTGTGGAGCAACTGGCTTCTTCATAAACTTAGACTTTGTCAAAAGAAACAATCTACCTATGGAAAGAATAACATGACCCATCAGGGCTATTAATGCAGATGGAACTACAAATTAAGCAGGACTCATCCGGTTCTGAACAACAATAACTTTTCACATTGGAAATATAATAAAGAGCCAAACATTCCATCTCCTCCCAGCCAGCAAGGAAAACGTCATTCTAGGAATGAACTGGCTCAGGGAACAAAATCCAGGCATAGACTGGGCAACAGGAAGAGTAACCCTCCAACTACCGACCCGAGACCGGAAACAAACTCTGAAAGAAAACAAAGAAGATGAAAGAAGATACCTCATAAGATATCTCTGGAAGGATCCCGATTTCGAAACCCACATATCATACTGTGAAAAGTATGAAACCACCAAAGAATACATCATGAAAACAACACTATCCACAGAACTGGAGATGGAGAAGAAGCAAGAAAAGAGGGAGTTACCAAAAGACTATAAAGACTTCAAGAACGTATTTGAAGAAAACCCTCCAAATGTTCTACCCCCTTCACGAGCCTATAACCACACCATCAAATTAAAAGAGACATTCATTCCAAAGAGAGCCAAAGCTTACCCCCTGTCTCTTCCTGAACAAGAGGCTTGCAAGAAGTTCATGGAAGAAAATCGGGCAAATGGATGAATCAAACCATCACAATCCCCTCAAGCAGCACCCTTCTTCTTTGTTGATAAAAAAGATGGAAAGCTTCAACCCTGCCAAGATTATAGATATCTCAACGAGCACACTATAAAGAATGCCTACCCCCTACCAAACATCCAGTCCATCGACGAACAGATAGGGAACTCAACTATCTTTATCAAGATGGACATCCAATGGGGATACCACAATATACAAATAGTACCGGAGGATTGGTGGAAAGTGGCCTTCATCACCCCCTTTGGACTATTTGAACAAACAGTGATGTTCTTTGGACTGTGTAACTCCCCACCACTTTCCAAGCATTCATGAATGATGCCTTTGGGGATTACCTTGCCGAGGGATGGCTAATCATCTACATGGATGATCTAGCCATCCACTCTTCTGACCCATCTGAACACAAAGAAAGGACCATCAAGGTTCTGGAACAACTTAGAAGCCTAGGACTTAGGTATAAACTCCAGAAATGCACCTTTGACTCTCAAACTATGGATTACCTTGGCCTAACAGTTCGACCAGGAGAACTTGCAATGGATGCAATCAAACTCCGAGCCATAGAAGAATGGAAACCCCCCAACTCAGTCAAAGCCATAAGATCCTTCTTGGGATTCTGCAATTTCTATCAAAGATTCATCCCAAATTTCACCCAGAGAGTCACCCCACTCAACAAACTTACGCAGAAGGACAAACTTTGGATCTGGATGGAGAAAGAACAACATGCCTTTGAAGACATGAAACTAGTATTCTCCACCTTTCCAGTTCTAAGACAGCCGGATCTGGAACACCCATACTTTGTAATGACAGACACATCACTCCTAGCCACAGGAGGAGTCCTCATGCAAAAAGACTCCAATGGTGACCTCCACCCATGTGCATACAGATCAATCACTCTATCGAGTGCAGAGCGAAATTATGATATATACAACAGAGAACTACTGGCAGTTATCCATGCTCTTGAAGACTGGAGACACCATCTACTTGGAGCTCAACATGTGGTTCAAATACTCACTGATCACAAAAACCTCACCTACTTCAGAGCCCCCCATCGACTATCACAATGCCATGCTTGATGGCAGATGTTTCCACAAGACTTCGACCTCGTGTTCACACATGTATCAGGAACACACATGGGTCCTGCTGATGCCCTCTCAAGAAAAGACGACATATCCACTGAATCAGACAATGCTGAAGTCGTTCTCCTTCCAGAAGACCTATTCTGTAAACAGATCAATCTCACTTTAATGGATAAAATTGCAAAATCTACTCCTTCTGATCCTTTTGTTCTCATCGCACTTGAGAAGATGTATAATGACACCACCCCGCTTCTGAGAACAAAGCTGTCCAATTGGACCTTTGTAAATCAAGAACTCCATTTTCAAGGATGCCTATTTATCCCTGAACCCGCTCACCAAAAACTAGTTCATGATCTACACTACTCCCCAGCAGATGGACACATGGGTCACTTCTGAACACTAGCTGCTCTGGAAAAAGATTTCTGGTGGCCAGGGATGTCCACATTTCTGCAGCACTTCATTGCAGGTTGTGCTACCTGTCAAGCAAATAAAGTGAACACCCATCCTACATCACCCCCTCTGATGCCCTTAAACTCATCCGCATCTCGACCCTTTCAACAGATCTCCATGGACCTTATCTCGGAACTACCCCCTGTCTCTGAATTGGACTCTGTTATGGTCATGGTCGACTATGGCCTTTTGAAGGGGGTAATTCTCTGCCCTTGCTCCAAAACCATCAATGCACAAGGAATTGCCCAACTCTTTTTCAACCATGTGTTTAAGTGATTTGGCCTCCATGACAGAGTCATCTCAGACAGGGGTCCCCAATTTGCATCTGTCTTTGCCAGGGAGCTAGCATAACTACTCCAGTATGATGTTGCCCTATCATCTGCCTACCATCCTCAAACAGATGGAGAAACTGAACGAATGAATCAGGAACTTGAAACCTACCTCCACATCTTTTGCAATGGATCAGTGGATCAGTGGGTTCTGCTCCTTCCATTAGCCGAATTTCATCACAACTCAGCAACCCATTCCCCCACTCGGAAATCCCCATTCGAACTGATCATGGGATACCAACCCCAAGCCTATCCACCAATCAGAAAAACATTTGTTCCGGAATTGGAAAGTAGGTTAACCAAATTGGAAGACTCTCAAAAAGAGGCACTAGCAGCACATGAACAAGCAAGAATGTTTATGAAAAGGCGAAAAAGATCCACATTTACCCCATGGAAAGTCGGAGATAAAGTATGGTTGGAAGCAACCAATCTGAAAACAAACTATCCAGCCAGAAAGCTAGCCTCCAAACGAGAAGGACCATTCGAAATCAAAAAAGTAATCTCTTCTGTAGCCTATCAGCTCTGCCTTCCCCCAACATGGAAAATCCACAATGTGTTCCATGCCAGCCTACTAACCCCTTATATGAAAACATGGGAACATGGAGCCAACTTTTCCCAACCTACCTCGGAACTAATTGACAGAGAAGAGGAGTGGGAAATAGACAAGATCATTGCCCATAGGGGAAAAAAGGGAGCCCGTCAATTCCACATCCGATGGAAAGGATATGGTTCCAGTGATGACACATGAGAGCCAGAAGCTAACCTTGAAAATGGGCTAGAAATTTTGGAGGTTTATAAACGATCAAGAAAACTCTGAAAATCCCAGAACAATGACCATACCCCATGAATGCTCCCTTGAATTCCCCCATGAATCCCCAAGACTTCACACCCCCTGTATACCCTCTCTCATGTCCAGAATCTTTGTTCCTGAACTACCTCCTGTCTGAGGACATAGACTTCCCTCTATTTTTCAAAACACCCTCCTGGTATCGGTCCTTGAATGCCCAGCCCTCTACCACTACCTCATCTCACACCTCCTCTATGATGAAGCACCCATCTTTCCCCCCCTTATCACAGCCTCTCAATGACTCTCACTCTCTGTCAGACTCAATCATGAAAGAGCTCAAAGAAATCCAACACCAGCAGAATCACTCGATTATGCATTCAAACACTCTTTGGCTGAAGGATGGATCCAAATCTGCCAAACCCTTGCAGACCTTGGAATCTTCAGGATTATCAACACATTCTCCAGAGTTGCTTTGGCCCCCTATCTCCGATCACTCCTCTGAGCTCTCACCAAGGAACAAGGAGAGAACTACCTCTTGGACCTTGCCCATGACCATCTTGCCATCTTGCCCTCTTTTACCCCCATTGTCAAGAAACTTAACGGGACCAGCCACGCCTGGAACCCTCCCATCATGGGAAGCACTGGACCATTGCTTGGAGGAATCGCTGTGGCTGAGAGGAGAATTAAAGACGCAGCCCTACAAATGGCAGAAGGATTGGCCACGACCTCCATTCCCCAAACCCCCCAAGTTCTACCCATTCAAGATGGCCTGAAGAAGTCTCTATCATCGATTGAAGGAAGTGAGGGACAGAGCACGAGTTCGATTAGAGGAAAAGAAAAAGGAAAACAGAAGGAAGTGCCATCTCCCGACCCCATTCCCATTTCCCCAAGATCCACCCCAGGACCAACTTGCAGGAATAGGAAGTCTAACAAACTTGCATGCTTCCAATGTGGAAGCATCAAACATTTACGACCTGACTGCCCTATTTACACATGCCCCTTTTGCCAGCACAAAGCCCCGGGACATATCCAAAGGGAATGTCCCTCCAACCGATGTTCTTCCTGTAATGGAATGGGGCACTCATCTGCTGAATGCTTCAACCCAGAAGACTTCAATAATGACAATGTCATCTTCAACGATGGGGACTCTACAGGAGGTGACTTTAGGAGTTAAAGAGGGTCTTCAACAGATAGAAGAGGGTAATGTTACAAGTATCCACAGTTCCAAAGGTTCCAGAACTGATTCCTGTGGTTCCGATGCTTCCGAAGTGCTTTCCTGCGGTTCCAAAGGTTCGGGAATTCCAGAACCATCAGAACTCTTCAACACTCTACCGGAATGAGATCCGGAAGATGGACTACCTCCAGAATGCTACTGAACTCTGTTTCCTGAAGACTATGCTCCATATGGTCATATGGAGATCCCCATTCTTGAATCACCCTGTTCGTCTCTTCTTCCTCTTTTGTAACTCTTGCCATGTGCCTTTAGAACTGTTCTTGTCACGGATCTCCGCTCCTCCTTTTGCCCCTTCTTTCAGCAACTGTGTCATCCCATTCCTACCACTGACTCCACAAGGCCATTGTAGCATACCATGTGTCCTGTCCATCACCTTTCTGTTCCAAGATGGTTCCGGACTGTATAAGTAGCTGCTAGTTATCATATATACTCCCCAGCTAGATCTGCACAATTATACGCAGTGTTTAGTCTCATCCTGCCTGAGTCTCAAGTCTCAGCAGAGAACCCCTAGGATTTCTATAGGACGTTGTGTCACCTTTGAGGACACACTGGGACTAGATGTTGCACAAGTGTAACATTTGACATGTGTATACAGTCCTGGAAATGCCTGGACTATAAATACTTGTACCTAGCTATGTCTAGGGAGGAGGAATCCCCTATCTACTACCTATCTACCTTCTGAAGACCTCTCTCCTTACTTTCACAGAATACATCTACTTTCCACACTCCTCTATGGCCTGTTTATATTGACCAACTTCAGAAGACTGCTCCTATCACCATTTCAATACTCTGGACTTCCAGAATCCATCTGGACAGCCTGGACTTTGTTCATTCCACTCAGGACTTCTTCCCAGACCCACTAGAAACCCCTTGGAATGAAACCCAAACCTCACACTCATCTATCCAATATCCTGGTTGCAACTGCAAGGTCTTTTCACTGAAAGACAATGTGGATATGTCAAGGTTATCAAAGAGCTTCAAGGACTCCAGGAATGAGCTGACAATGCCACAGAACATGTTAGGACAGGCATGCATATGGTCAGACCAGCAGGAGAGAAGCCACTTACCTGAGGATATTCAAAGCAAGTCAGAGGAGTTGTCAGGTGATGTCAATACTCCAGAACATGTGTACAAGCCACAGAGACATTCCAGAGACAAGACAAGGACTCACTGAATTTGAGGATTGCATCAAGGCCGAATCAGGCACATTAGAGCAAACATATACCTTGTATATGGACTGAAGAAGGTGTAGAAGTGACCTCAAGGCATGATATGTAAAGATGGTGGAACCAGAAATGATTGAAGTTGACTGCACACATCAGCACTGAGCTGCAAATTACCATATATGGACATCACTTGAATGTAACTTTTAACAGATGCATCAGGCACTATGGACTAGGTGAATTCTTCTATGGAAACTTCTGCATGCAGTTGCTGCATATTGGTATTGTTTCTATTTACTTATTCTTTATCATTTTTCATTGCTATCAATCCCACTATCATTTGAGGGGGAGTATTGAAATATTTGGACATATGATGTGTGGTTGTACAGCCACTGGATTACATAAAGTGTAGAGTGCACATACTTTGTAGTACTTGCCATAGTTAGTTTTCTTTTATGCTACTACTAGAGATTCTACATACCCTTGTTTTACTTGAGAACCAGCTTTCAAACACTGACTTTTGAGAAGCAATTGACTATGTGCCCAAAATTGTAACTGATAAAAATGGTGAGCAGGAAGTCAGGGATCTCATGTCTGGTCAGTGGATTTGGAATCAATATGTACATCTCTAAAAACTTATCTGAATATCTAACTGACTTTATGTGACTAGGAAATAATCAGTGAGGACCTGGAATCTCATGGAACAATGTTTGCACCAGTTATCCTTGATAGTGATATGACAATAGTTTCTGTTGGGACAGGGAATACTGAATACTACCCACTCTTGTCATATCCCAGATTTCAACCAAGTCCCCTCCAGTCATCTTTGAGGCCATATGACCACCTCCGGTCATCTTTTCCTGGAGTTAAAACATTCCATCACTAAGTCTTCCCTGGTCTCTTGTCCTTTCCTCTGTATCTGATTCTATGTTCATTTCTTGTATATTATACTTACATTACTTTCTTATACTTCCTTGTTCACTATTTAGTTAACCTCCATTCTACACTGTTGTGCTTGGACAAGGAAGCACAGCCCTGGCTGTGCGACTTGCTGGCACAGTAGCAGTCCTTTGTATTCTCTGTTTCACAACCCTAGCCTTTCCTTCTTCAGAACTCCAACATCCATATATAAACTCATGTACAATATCAATTTAATCATCCGCTTTACTCCTCTGCCATTGATCTCATATCAGCATTTTCTCACCTGAGTCTAGATAACTCACCTCTGACCCTCTGACCCTCCAACTTCTGTCTGTCTCGTAAATTAGCAACAGTGGACTTGAACAAGGGCACACCACATATGTACAGTAAGGTGAAGCTGAAGTTGCTTTCCAAACTGTACACCTCTGGTGCTCCAGAGAATAGTACCTGGACCTCTGTGGGACTGGATTTAACAACTCTATGCATTGCTAGGAAATTTGCACAACAACATGTGCACATCAGAATTCCATTGAACTTCTCACATTTCTTGCAACACCTAAAAGTAAGTGCTACATTTATTATATGAGATAAGTCACAAATGTTTCAGCATAGCTGATCAGGCCCCAAAAACAATCACAATTTTCATTTGTTTTGATGACAAATATCTCATTCATCACTTGTAGCCATCTTACAGCCTCTGTGACCAGTGATGATACAGTCACATGTGATTCACTGTGCTGATAATCACTTCTGTCAGGTGATATGTATATCATCAATTACTCTGAACAGGCACTACTTGCTGGTATCATCCAAGGATGGTGTGCAAGGAAAGTAACTATTAACTATTTGCTAGTGTGTACTAATTTGTCTTATATGTACTGCTCCCCATGATGATCTAGATCATGAAGGGGGATCATGGGCACAGATACTCACAGAGCAACTTGTTGGAAATGTACCTGATGGAATAATTTAGGCAATACAAGCACTTCTTGAATTCTGCTATCTCATGTAACATTCCATCATTAACCAATCAATGCTCAATGAAATTGAAGCTGCTATACAACATTTCCATATAGAGCAAAATGTCTTCATTGCTATGAGTATACATGATAATTTCTCCTTGCCTCATCAACTGTTAGATTTAGCTTAGTGTACAAACGTAGCTTACATAATACTGTTGATATTTCTTGGTCATACGTTTTCCCTTTTCCTCAGTCACACCTACTAC
>JBBPMF010000345.1:0-31549 GCA_038090175.1 Austroboletus eburneus | reverse complement strand
GTGGAGTGGAATAAGATACCAGCTGCAGAGTGTCAGAAATTGATTGAAAGCATGCCTAGAAGGGTTCAGGCAGTGCTTAAAGCAAAAGGTGGCTATACCAAGTACTGATATTGCTTAATACCCATTTCTTTTTCAAAAGTCCATAAACCCTTGCAATGACATAGCTGTTTTAGAATAAGCATATCATATCTTTACCCCAGCTTATTTTTATCACATGACTCAGGAACCAATATTGTAGCCAAGGGTTAGTATTACATTTTCCCACACTAAAGCTAAGCTTAATTCCCATGTGTTTTTGCAGTGCACTTTGCACACTGCATTAGGGTTAGTTATTGCAAGGGTTTATGGAGTCACTGTATACTTTGCCAACTCCAGCTGAAATTCCAACTCCTTCAGCTTCAACTCCCTCATCCGTAGTTGAAAATCTTGATTGCATTGTGTCTGCTCTGCACTGAGTCGCACCATCATTTCTAAGTGTTGCCACTTGGCTATTTTGTCGTGATAGTGTGCCTCACAATGTCCTGCCTTGGCACGCGACAAGTCGAGGGATTTTTGAATCCAATCACTTGCGGTTTGATTAAATTCTTGTGCCACATCACTGGCAGATGACACAACACTCGATGCAGGCACTTTTCCATGGCGCGCACTGCAGCCACTGACAGACAGTTCCCCGATAGAAGTAGGCAGCATAGAAAAAACATGTCGGGTACTGGAGGATAACTCCGACCCAAAGCATTTCGAAACACTTGAAACTGACATGCTCGACTGCACGTCCATTTCATCATCAGACTCCACCTCAACCGCTCTAGCTTTTCCTTTAGCCGACATGTGGACATGAGATGGCAGAACGATACACTTGGCACCACTGTGAAACGAAAATGGTGCAGGTGATCGGCAGGGAGGACTGAACAATGAGAGAGCTGGATCTGAGCATGGCGAAGGTGATTGGCAAGGAGGGCTAAACGTGTCATATCCCTAATCCTAGCCCTCCTCTGCTCCTCTGTTCCTCCGCTCCTCCGCTCCTACACTCCTCCGCTCCTCCGCTTCTATGTTCCTCCGCTTCTCCGCTCCTTGTACATTCTAGTTACGTTACTCTTTGTTCCCCTTTTGTACTAGTCTTGCCTCTTAGATTTCTCCGATCCTGTGTTCACACAGCTCCGCTTATGTTTCCTTTCCGTCTCCATTTCCCCGGCTCCGCTTACTTACGTTTCCCGTCATTGCCTTTGTACACCGCCTCTGACCTCCGTATATATAGTCCTGTCATGTCACCTGTACTTTAGCTAGTTATCAACCTAGATGACTTAGACAATCCAGACAAATCTAACTCCCCTGTCTTCTCTTGCTTCTTGTCATTCCCTGCTCCTCCGAAATCCGGGACCACCAATGATCCGACAAGGGTGCAGCACTCCGCTCCGAGTCGCTGAAGTCAAAGTCCTACTCTATCCCCTTTTCATCAAGATTCATGGAGCTCCTATGGAGTTCGTCCGCCAAGTCCGATCCGGTCTTAACAAGAACTAAGACATGTTACAGTGGGTTTATATATGGAGGTCAAAGTCCGAATGTAGTAAAGTCAGGGTCAGAGGAATGGAGGAAACTAAGTACTGCTGCTGTGCCAGTCAGTCACATAGCCAGAGCTGTGTGCCTTACCCTGAGCACTGCAGTGATGGAATGGAGACTAACTATGAAGAGAACAAAGGGGAACATAACATAACATACATGAACCAAATAGGAAAGTGGATACAGAGTAGGAGTGGAATAGTGGAGGAAATGCACACAGAAGAGTGGAGTGGACTTAGCGAGAATCTGGGATATGACAGATTCCCCAATGAATAGTCAATGATCGTCAAATTATGTGGCATTACCACCAACTAACAAATGTGGTGAGCATTTCCCCTGGTCAATGAGATGACACCTACCTGGCAGTTTAGAGAATAATTCGATTTCCTGTCATAGAATGTTTCACTGTAATAACCTGGCTTTGTGTGCAAGTTGAAGGTCATCCCATCCATTGCAAAAATGCCATTCCACCATGCAGAGCACATTTTCTCTTTGGTGTATGCTCGCGCCTTCCTCATTATCCATGAATTGACCTTGGGAAAAAATATAAACTTGTTGTGCAGGTTGAGAAGAGCAGCCATAACTTGATGAGTGCAGTTGTTTACTGTACCCACACTGACTCCTGCCCACTCCGCAACATCATCAGCCCCACTTGCATTTCCATAATGACCAGTGCAGTTCAAGAAGATGGCAAGTTGGATTGAGACAGATATTTGTTTGTTATGCAATTGACTTTGGAAAATTTCATGACAATTGATGTGCCGCAGAATGTTGCTGAAAATAACAGGAAGAACTCAAACTTTCTGCTGAAAGCATTGAGGCCTGTATCTTGCATCATGCTCAAGAATATGAAGCTGGGGTGCATGAGGAGCAGATTTTTCAGGATGCTCCAAAACCCTCGCTTCTTGAATCTCTTCCATCAGCACTTCAATTAGACAATGAATGGATTTAAATCTTGCTAGGTTGTCTGCCACTATGTCTTCATCAACATCTGATATCCATTTCACCTCCAGGTCAGAGATTGGACTCATCAGACTCATTGGCAAGAACATTGGGCTATGGATGCTATCGCTGTGTAGGTCCATATTCATCAGCTTGTCGTCAAGAAGCCCAGCATCTTTGTCAAGGTACTGATTTTGTGCTTTTGCTAGGGAAATCAGAGCTTTTCCAAGGGCTTCCTGAAGATCTCCACAGATATCCTGCCTAGGCATGGTATGAGGTTGGATGGGTGTTGGAAAGATGCCATTTCATGTGGATATAGCTTATCTACTGTTCTGTATGCTCAAATTTAGCTCATCATTCTGTGAACTTCAAAGGAATAGGGTATTGCCCAATATGGTAATTCAGGCTATGGAGCTTGGCAGTCATTGGCAATGTTAAATTAGAACTCTGAAATGCTGTGCCAATGCAAAGCTGGGTTAAGCTTGCTCAACTTAGCTAGCTCAACTCAGCTTTGAGAACCACTATAGATAAGTCATCCGAGCTTCTCAGTGATGACTCATAGTCCAGATAATGTGTGAGGGAAGGCTGGCTGGATGCATTCAAACCCTGTTGCACCATAGCCAATTTCAGGTATGCCATTTCTATTCAAGTTTCTCCTTTTTTGAATCCAGTCCTGTTTTCTTTGTCATGCTGCTTGAACACAGAAGTAGAAATGGAGAAGAGGCCAGAAAAACCATCCACACCCTTACAATGCTTCTTCACAAATTCCACATTCAAAAGTCACCAACCATGCACAACAAGGAAGTCCAAAACTCTTTCCTTTCTCACTTCAACACATTTCTATCATATGGCTGCACAAAGAACAGCACAAATAACATTGTCACTGTTACTGGTATCATAGATTCCATGAATGAGATGACATGCTTAGTTGTTGCTCAAAACAAATCTGGAAAATCAGCTGAGAAGCTTTCCATGACAGTGATCAAGAAACATAACCATTCACTTGCAGAGTTGTTGGAAAAGTAGGTCAACTCATGCATTCCCCACATCTGCAGAGTAATAAATTGTTATTACTCAAGGTACAACACACTGGATGCAGATCTTGCTGATCACATCTCTTTTATGCATGCTGCCCTGTCAAATTTCAATCCCTGTGCACCTGATACCACATATCAGATCTGGTATCTGGATAAATTTGTTCTCTTGCAATGTTTCTGGAAACTTCTGGCATGCTTTGAACAAAATAGAACAATGTGCAGAGGCAAATGGTTGTATGATGTGATTAATGAATGGATTAGTGCACCTAACTTTCACCTTGAAATCTCTGGCATGGAGTCAATTGAAGTTCCTGACTGGTTAAATTTTCTATGTGGAAATCTGAATTGCAGAAGAGATGGTGACAAAGTTTACTTGGATTTCTCCAATGATATGAAGAAATTTTGGGCTAATGCACTGTGAACTGTCTTGGAACTGTTGCACATGTGGATTGAAACTTTCAGGTTAGCACAGAACAAGGAGAAAGTTGATGCAATGAGTGCCCTGAATGATGTATATTTGGTGCTCTATCACTTTGTTACATGAAAGGAAAACATTGTCAAAATGTTACTGATTTACACAAGCATTGTATCTGGCATTAAGATGGAGTTCATGCTTTTGACAAGTGCGTGTACATATATATTCACTATGCTATAAACAACAGCTGATATGACCTGTACTGTCAATCTTAAGCCATGGATGAGACTTGTGAGCATTATTCCTAAATCTCTTATGATTTGATTTCATGTAATCTCATGTGTAGACAATAAAAACAAGTTTGAGCAAGAATCAGGTGAAAATAAGGGCTACCAAGTCTATCACTACCTGCAAGCACTTGTGGTGTGGCATGCCACTATTCATAGTCTCACCAGTATAAAGGCTCTCCCACATGTTGAACTTGCATCATTCCAGGTGACACATATTGTTATGCTTGATGTGGTCAAGTATAGACCTGCAGTGGTTTGAGGGCTTACTGTCGCTATGCAGCTGACAGGACGAGGGGCCTGATGAGGGGGTTCCTTGACAGGGAGGCTAAAGCCAGTGTAAGACTAACGTTAGGTCGAAGGGGGGTCCGTTCAAGAGTCTTCCTTGGCAGAGATTCTGGGGACTGTTGAGGACCAAGGGATCAACGGGTCTAGGGATGTTGCAGGGCTAGTGACAGATCAAGGATTCGAAGGGAGTGTCCACTCAACAGTAGGATGAGGACTGGGGGATCCGAGAGCAACTCCAAGATACTAGGTAAATTGCAGGAGGTCTAAGATAAGGAATACACCCAAGTATCGAGGGTTTATATATGCAAGCCAAAGAGTTAAGGGTAGGCAAAGAAAGAAGGTGAGTCAGTGATGGAAAATGATGAAATCATGAAGAAGCTGAGTCACTATGAAGTGGATGCAATGGCATTGGACAAAGGTTGGTAATACAGCTGCGGATGAGTCATGCTAAATAAGTAAGTGGTAATGAGAAAGCAATGGTAAAAGAAAAGGACCCAAGCAGGGCTCAAACAGCAAGGGTCAAGGTCCTTTGGTATACATGGTAAGTAATCATAGGGAAAAGAAAAGAGGGGCTTAATGAATTGTAACATTACCCCCATTGTATGGGTGAGACTGTGATGAAACCTTAGTAGTCACTGTGACAGGACCCAGTCTTGTTGTCGTCAGCTTCGGCACTGACAAAGAACTCATAGTCATCTGCTGCCAGCGGAGAAGGAAGAGGAGCGGGGATCCAACAAGGGATCTGGACATTGGAACATTGTCCTGACGGGATGGTTTGGCCACGGCATGAGGAGGAGGAGTGCAAAGAGTGGGGGGACTGGTGCATAGATGAGTCCGAGGAGGAGGATGTGAATGTGCAGGAGGTATGCAGGTGCATGGGACATGATTGTTGGGGGTGGCCTGGGGATTGTCTGTGACAAATAGGACACTGGTAGAGTGGGAAATGGGGGCAATGGTGTCCAAGATGTTGGCATTGGTAACAAGTGTCATGATAACATGGGTGGTTGGGGGGTAGAGATCAGACTCCTTGATTTCTGGCCCAGTAGTCATCAACACGATCAAAGACGGAAACCTCCTGGGTGGTGAGGGGTTTGGAGGATGCAGAAGGGGTGGAGATGTGGTCATTGCCTGTAGTGGCAAGTTCTTGGAGATATCAATCAATATCGATAATGAAATCAGTCATGTCCAGCTGGTGCATTAGCTGAACGAGGTCATGCTTCAGGGTCTGGTGGAGCTGACAGATGTGAAGGTTGGCCAATGCTTGGGCAGCAGAGGCAGTGGGGGTGGCAGCGGAGACAGTGATATGGGAGTTCATCAGGAAGAGATGATACATGAGAGTGAAGGGGGAGTGGAGTTCTATGTGCACATCAAGTGCCATGGTGAGACTGGAGTCTTGGAGTTCAGTGGCGATGGCGGTGGCGAGGTCATCATCGAGGGATGTGGGGTGGTTGGGTAGGGCAGCAGGGGGTATGGACAGCGGGAGGTGAGTGGGACAGTTGGAGATCCATTGGGCAAGGGGAATGGATAAGGTAGAGGAGACGAGGGGTTCAGGGTGGGTCCAGCTGAAGCTGGGCCATGCAGAGGGAATGCCTTCTGTGTTGTGGTGAAGGTATTGGATCAAAGAGGAAGGTGGGACAGAGATTGTTATGATTTGCTAAAGCCCCTGTCTTTTTTTCCTTGCTTCACTTACTATGTACACCAATGGACCTTGACCCTTGCTGTTCAAGCCCTGCTTGGGCCCTTTCTTTTACCATCGTTTTTGCAATACTGCTTACCTATTTAGTGTGACTCATCCACAGCTGTATTACCAACATTTATCTGATGCCATCGCATTTGTTCCATAGTGACTCAGCTTCTTTGCGATTCCATCGCTTTCTATCACTGACTCACCTTCTTCCATTGACCTACCCTTAACCACTTGGCTCGTGTATATAAACCTTCGATACTCAGGTATACTCGCTATCTCGGACCTCCTGCAATTTATCTAGTATCTTGGAGTTGCTCTCAGGTCCCCCAGTCCTTGTCCTACTGTTGAGTGGATGCTCCTTAGAACCCTCAATCCATTGTTAGTCCTATGACGTTCCCAAGACCCGTTGATCCCTCGGTCCTCAACAGTCCTCAGAATCTCTGCCAAGGAAGACCCTTGAGCAGACCCCCCTTCGATCCGACGTTAGTCTTATGCCAGCCTCAGCCTCCCTGTCAAGGAACCCCTTTGTTAGGCCCCCTCATCCTGTCAGCTGTATAGCGACAGTAAGCCCTAGAACCTCTGCAGGCCTACGCTTGACCATGTTGAGCATAACAGGGATGGGTTCATTGGCAAGTTCGAGGGGGTTGTTGGCAGGGGTGATGGTAGACCAGCCAGCTTCAGCGACATTGGAGGGAATGTTGCTGGGGGTGGGAGAGGGTATGAAGAGGGTAATGAACATGATTGTGAGAGGTTTCGAGTTGTTGGTGATAGAGGAAATTGAGTGACAATATTTATAGTCATTGAGAAGGGGGCTGGAGTTCCATAGGTTCCATTTGGGTTCCCAGGAATCTTCCTCGGTGGTGTATCCCTTCCATCAGATCAGGAAGGAATGGGAGGACAGAGGTCCACGATGGCAGATAATTTTCTTGATTTCATATTTTTCATGTCCATTGATAGGGTCAGGTGGTGGGGAGGGGTAGTTCGGCCTGTGAATGGGGTTTTTGCGGTAGGGAAATAGGAGGGATGTGTGGAATACTGGGTGGATTTTCCATGATTGTGGGAGGCAGAGTTCATAGGTGATGGGAGATAGTACCTTAACAATGGTAAAAGGTCCTTCTCATTTCGGGGCAAACTTCAGGTTGACAATGGAACATTTGAGGTTCCTGGCTTCGAGCCAGACTTTGGTTCCCTTAGTGAAAGGAGTGAAGGAGCGGTGATTTCAGGACACCATGACTTGGTGAGCAAGTTCATGGGCAGCGAGGGCCTTGTTGCGAGCAGCAACAAGGAATTTGAGGCAGTCCTCAATGGTGGGGATATTGGAGTCAGTAATGACTGAGGAGAGAGCGCGGGATTTGTATCCCATCATGAGATAGAATGGGGTCTGTCTGGTGACAGAATGGGGGTGGTGATTGTGAGCAAACTCAGCGTGGGGAATGAGTTCAGACCATGTGGTGGGATTACTTCTGCAGAAGATGTGGAGGTAGGTCTCGACTTCTTGGTTAACCCATTCAGTTTCGCCATCAGTCTGGGGGTGGTATGTGGTGGAGAGCATGAGGGAATAGTTGAGAGCTTGTCCCAATGCTTTGGCAAAGGCAGAGGTGTACTAAGGGCCTCAGTCAGAGATAATTCTGTCGTAAAGACTGAATCGGAGGAAGACTTTGTGGAAAAAGAGGACTGCAACCCCTTCGGTGGTGATGGTTTTCTTGGTAGGGCAGAGAATTACCCCCTTAGTATGGCCATGGTCAACCACGACCAAGAGAGTATTGAAACCTGAGGATTCAGGGAGGTTGGTGATCAGATTGCATGAGATCTGCTAGAAGGGGCAGGTGCAGGTGGATCAGATGGGGGTGAGTGGGGGAACAGTGGGGTAGGTGTTGGCCTTGTGTTGCTGGCACAAGGCACAATCTTCAACGTACTTGCATATGTATTGAGCAAGGCCTGGCCACCAAAATTCAGCAGTGATGAGCTGGCAAGTCTTGAGATAACTGGGGTGACTGGCAGTTTTGTGGTCATGGCAGCACTGGAGGATGGAGTGCCAGAGGGTGTCATTGGGGGGAATGTAGATGCGTCCTTGGAAGGTAAGGATGCCGTCTTTGTACTGCCAGTCGGAGAGTTGAGACCAAAAGGTGGGGGGAATGGTTCCATCAAGGGATTGAAGGGCCTTGAGAACAAAGGGGTCTGTTTTGGAATGAGATGAGATGTGCTCCTGAAGCATGGCATCGATAACATTGACAAACAAGGATGGGGGAAGGAGGGTAACTCCTTCATTGTCAGTGTCATCCAAGGGGATGAGATCAGGGCGGCAGGAGAGGGCATCAGGGCCAGCAAGGAGTTTACCGGGGACATGAATCATAGTTAGATCAAAATCCACGAGGTTGAGGAGCCAACGGGCTTGTTGGTAGTTGAGGTTCTATGCTGACTGGAAGTAGGTCAGGTTCTTGTGATCTGTAAAGACTTGGACCAGATGGGAGCTGCCATGGAGATAATGGCGCCAGAATTTCAGGGCTTGCATGATAGCGAGAAGTTCCCAATCATAGATGTCATAGTTTCGTTCTGCTGGTGAGAACGACTGGGAGAGATAGGAACAGGGATGCCAATTTCCATTGGTATCTGTCTGGAGGAGGATGGTGCCAGAGGTGAACTTGGAGGTGTCCATTGCAATAGCAAATGGAGTGGAGAGGTTGGGGAGTTGAAGAACTGGGCAGGCAAGGAAGAGTTCCTTGAGACGATCAAAGGACTTCTGACATTTGGGAGACCAGGCCCAGGGAGTGGTCTTCTTGGTGAGATCAATAAGGGGGCAGGTGATGGAGGAGTAATCTGGGACAAAGTGATGATAGAAGTTGGCAAAGCTGAGGAAGGAGTGGACATTGCAAAGATTTTCTGGGGTAGGCCAGGACACAATCCCATCGAGTTTGACAGGGTCCATGGCAAGTTGACTGGATTTGACAATCATTCTGAGGTATTCAACTTCTTTGGAGGCGAAGTTGCATTTCTCAAGTTTGAGGTGAAGGGTGAGTTCCTTCATGCACTGGAGAACACACTTGGTTTGTTCAGCGTGGGTTTTCTCATCAGGGGAGAAGATGAGAAGATCATCCATGTAGATAACAAGCCATCCTTCGGTGATCATGTCACAGAAGGAGTCGTTCATGAACCTTTGAAAGGTAGTGGGGGAGTTTGTTAAGTGCGGGTCTGTCGGGGACTGGGCAGCAAACTCCGGAGCACTGGAGTTGGTCGGAGGGGGTAGGGACTTTGGCTTCACCTTATGTGGTGTGCCCTTGTCCAGTTCCGTTGTCCCTAATTTACGAGGGGAGCAGAGCGGAGGTACAGAGTGACCAGAGGTCAGAGGAGAGTCATCAAGACTCAAGCAAGAGAATTCGTTGATGAGCTCAATGACAGAGGAGAGACAGGGGATGGAACTAAGTTGATATTTGAACTGAGGGGCTAAGACATATTACAGCGGGTTTATATATGGAGGTCAAAGTCTGAATGTAGTAAAGTCAGGGTCAGAGTGACGAAGGAAACAGAGTATCACTGCTGTGCCAGTCAGTTGCACAGCCGGAGCTGTGCGCCTTACCCTGAGCACTGCAGTGATGGAATGGAGACTAACTATGAAGAGAACAAAGGGAAACATAACATAACGTACATGAGCACAAGAAGTAAAGCGGACATGGAGTAGCAGAGGACATAGGAGCGGAATAGTGGAAGTAATGCACATGGAGAAGCAGAGGGGACTTAGTGAGAATTTGGGATATGACAGAGTTGGTAAGACCAAAGAACATTACGGTCAGTTCAAAGAGTCCTTTATGGGTAATAAAGTTGGCTTTCCATTGATGTCCATCTTTGATTTGGACATTGTTGTAGCCCCATTGAACTTCGAACTTTGTGAAGACTTTTGCATCATGGAGTTTGTTGACGAGGTCAGAGACTAAGGGGAGGGGGTAGGTGTCACAAACTGTGTGTTCATGGAGATACCTGTAGTCCTGGCATGGATGAAGTCCGCCATCCTTCTTTTTGACGAAGAAGAAGGGGGAGGCTTGGGGGGAGTTTGAGGGACGTATCTTGCCTAAAGCAAGATTCTCATTGAGGAAGGCTTCCATAGCCTTGCGCTCGTCTGGGTAGAGGGGGTAAATCTTTCTGACCTTGGGCGTGAAAGATTCGCTGAAGTTGATTTCATGGTCATAGGGATGTGAGGGGGATATGTGGTCTGTGGCTTCCTTTGAGAAGATGGAAGTGAAGTTGGAGTATTCAGAGGGGAGGGTGACCTTAGGTTTGGCTTTCTCAGCAGCCATGGCCAACTCTGTAGAGTTTGTGAGTTTGGCGATGAGGGGGTCGCCTTTGGGAATGAAATGATAACCACATCGCATGATGTGGTTGATGGTGTAGTTGTCATGAGTGCGGCGGAGGTACTGGGGTTCTGTCTTGTAATTGAGGTATTTGTAGAGGCATCTGGCATAGGTGAGGGGATTGAGGGGAGGGCTTGAACTGCTGGAAATGGGTTTCATATTGGTTCAAGTTGACTTTGTGAAGCATGTAGAGCTCCTTGGATTGGTCAGTAGATTCGTTGATTGAGAGGGTCTGACCAAACCAGTCGATGGTGGGGTTGATGGCTTTCAACCAGGGGAGGCCAAGAATAAGGTTTTGTCGACCACAATCCATGATGTAGAAGAGGACTTTGTGGGTGAGTTGTTCGATGTGAACAAAGAGTTCGGTGGTGAAGCAAACTCCTCCTTTGTCTGTGGGTCCCTGGTTGAGGTTGGTGACATTGAGGGAGGAGGGAAGTTGGGTGGTGGGGAGCTTGTTTTTGCGAACAAAGCCCCAGTTGATGCAAGAGATGTTGGCACTGCTATCAATGAGGGCACAAGTGTCAACAGTTTTTAATGTGTGCGAGGGTACAATGACTTGGATGGGAATTTGCATTGAACCAGGCAGAGTAGATACATTTACATGTTGTATTTTAGAAGAGTCCCGCATTGATCGAGGTCTCCATTCTAAAAATCCTCCTTTGGGAGGGTGAATTGGATGTGACGAACAGTGAGGTCATTGTCATCATTGTCATCACAGGTCTGGAGTTTGGGGAGGTCATCATCAACCTGTTCGACTCATTTGACCGAAGTCTTCCGAGGTTCCTTGGGGTATTTGCCACAAGCATTGGCTTGGTGGCTCTTCTTCCTGCAGCATAGGCAATGCCCTTCTTTGAAGCATTGCTCCCGCTCTTCGGGAGTTAGCTTAGGGGGTCTGGGGATGTTGACCACATCAACATCCATGGCATCGGGATCGCGGGTTTTCTGGGAAGAAGAGGAGGTGGAGGGGGTCTGGTAGGACTGGTAGGCGGGAGTGGAATGGGTATGGTGTTGGTTAACAATGGTCTGGGCACAGTCATTCTGGACTTGGAAGTGAACAGCCTTTGAGTACCATTTATCGACTTTAGTGGGGACCGTATCCATGGAGAGAATGCGGCAAGAGAGGGGAGGGGGAATGCCAGCAGCAATAAACTCAGTGATGTGTCAAGTGAGTTCAGGACCATGGGATCCGTTCTTTTTGGGGATGAGGTACTTGGAATGAAGCTGGTTGATGGCCTGATTCTTGGTATCTTGGTGCTTGAAAGCACTCTTGAACTTGGTGAGGAAGTCATCGAACTTTCCGAAGGTCTGAGCGGCAATGGCTTCCTTCTGGAAGGTAGAGGCCCAGATGGTGGCTGAGTTCTTTTTCATATAGGACAGGGCATAGGCGATTTTCTTGTTGTTGTCATCATAAATGGCTTTGTTTATGATGAGGTACATTTGGACAGTGGATAGCCAGGACATGGCATTGGCATAAGAGCCGTCAAAGGCATCGGGGGCTCCAAGGTGGAGTTCAGTGGGTTTGGTCATCATGGTGACCTGAGTTGGGGGTGGGGGAAGGGTAAATGCTGGTTGGCAGTTGACTGGGGTTGGGGACAGTGGAGTGGGTACTCTGGGGATACTATGTGCTGCAGAGAGTCAATGGGCAAGTTCTAAGTCCTCAGGTTGTTAAGGGATGATGAGGTCTTCGTCAGTGTCTGATGAGTCAAGGGTTTCCCTTCTCAATGTGAGGTCAGGATAGGGTCTAGGGTTTCTGGGGTGTTGGTGGGCAATGGTGGAGGCTTATACAATGATAGCTGATCAAGGAAGATCTTAGACCTTTTGTTATGCTTGACGTGGTCAAGCATAGACCTGCAGTGGTTCGAGGGCTTACTGTCACTATGCAGCTGACAGGATGAGGGGCCTGACGAGGGGATTCCTTGACAGGGAGGCTAAAGCCAGCATAAGATTAATGTCAGGTTAAAGGGGGGTCCACTCAAGGGTTTTCCTTGGCAGAGATTCTGGGGACTGTTGAGGACCAAGGAATCAATGGGCCTAGAGATGTTGCAGGGCTAGTGACAGATTGAGGGTTCAAAGGGAGTGTCCATTCAACAGTAGAATGAGGACTGGGGGATCCGAGAGCAACTCCAAGATACTAGGTAAATTGCAGGAGGTCTAAAATAAGGAATACACTTGAGTATCGAGGATTTATATATGCAAGCCAAAGAGTTAAGGGTAGGCAAAGGAAGAAGGTGAGTCAGCAATGGAAAATGATGGAATCATGAAGAAGCTGAGTCACTACAGAGTGGATGCGATGGCATCAGACAAAAGTTGGTAATATAGCTGCAGATGAGTCACACTAAATAAGTAAGTGGTAATGAGAAAGCAATGGTAAAAGAAAAGGACCCAAGTGGGGCTCAAACGGCGAGGGTCAAGGTCCTTTGGTATACACGGTAAGTAATCATAGGGAAAAGAAAAGAGGGGCCCAATGAATCATAACACATATTAGATGTCAAGCCTGTACTTGAGCTCATAGCAGCAAGAATCATGAAATCTAAGCTGGGGCAATGACTCTACCATACCAGGTGACCATACTCACTAGAGGTAAGAACTGGGCTTGGGGGCTTTGTCTGGTGATGTTGGTTCAAGATAAAGAAGTTGTTATTAAAGTGGAGTTGGAACTCTATACTTTATACTAAGTACACTATATATTAAGTAAGCCTTTCTCATGTACTGAATATATACTACTCAGGCTGTAGACAAGTATCCTATAGTTAGTCACTTTCAACACTCCCCCTTGCTAAATACATTAAGTATGTAAGCAAAATGAGACAGGGATGCTGATCTACCTGGGGAGAGTCATAGAAGACTAAGCCCAACTTTGATCTGAACTGATCAAGTTTGATATGACTCAAGTTCTTGGTGAACATGTCTGCAGGGTTGTTGGATCCTTCTAAGAAGAATATCTTTATGAACTTATCCTAGACATACTCACACACACTATGTCAATAAATGTCAATGTGTTTGTTGCACTTTTCAGTCACAGGATTTGTAGCCATGAAGATGGATCCTTGATTGTCTCCACAGATAGGAGTGGGTGTCAACTTGTATTCAAGCTCCCCTAAAAGGGTGCACAACCATACCACTTGTTTTCTGCAATCAGACAAGGCAACATATTCTGCTTCAGTGCTAGAGTGTGCAACTCTGTCCTGTTGGAACAACTTCTAGCTGAAAATGCCATTTGCTAGTTGAATGAACCAGCCAGTCTATAAGTGACAAGTGTTAGGATCTGATGCCCAGTCAGAATCAGTAAAGGCAATCAACCCTGCCTCAGATGTGCCATCAAACACTAGGGAATAGTGTCTGATATCAAGCAGATATCAACAGATATACAATGCTTTGTCAAGGTGCTCTTTGGAGGGGTTTGCCACATGCTTAGACATTGCTGTCACTGCATATGCAATGTCTGGGCATGTTCCAAGCATGATATATAGCAAGAAACCAATCACTTGTTGATAGTGTGATCTTAGTTCTGGGTCTACTGGCCCATGATAATGAAGAGGGTAATAACTCTGGGGCAAGGGAGTGGGTGCAGTATGCACATTTGCATTCCAAATCTTTCAAGTACCTTTTCCAGATATGAACATTGATCAAGCAAAATTTTGTGATCATGTCTTTTGATTCTCATATACAAGAATTCTTTTGCTGGACCTAAGTCCCTGCATTCCCATTTTTTTATGAAATGCCCCTTAACTTCTTCCACAAGGGCCTTGGATGGACCACAGAATAGAGCATCATCTACATAAATGATGGTGACCGCCATTGGAATGCCTTTCTCTTTGTAGAGAAAAATACCAGCATCTGATTTGAGTCATTCAAATCCAAGTTCTTTCATGCTCTCATTGAGTGCTTTCCACCAGGCTAGTCCAGCCTGTTTGAGGCCATAGAGGGCATACAATAGGTGAAGTACCTTATGCTCCTGCCCTGAGACTTTAAAGCCTTCAGGTTGCTTCATGAAGATCTCTTCTTTCAGCTTTTCATAAAGGTAAGTCAAATGAATGTCAACTGCTTCAATATGCCAGTTTTCAATGGCTGTGAGAGCCAGCATAAGCCAGACAGTCTCAAATCTAATTACTGGTGAAAAGATTTGATTGAAATCTATTTCCTTGATTTGAGAGAAACCCTTGGCAACTAGTCTAGCATGTTTGTGACCATCAGATTTAATATCAAACACCCATCTGTTGTCAATAACTTTACAGCTGTGGGGGCAATCCACTAGTTCATAAACATTGTGCTTTCATAACATGTCAAGCTTGTGTCAACAAGCGGCTTTCCATTCCCCTTGTGCTGCATGTGGTGAGGTTTGGATGTTCTTATATGTACATAAGTCCATTTGTGAAGGGATTTGTGCTCTGCAGAAACATTAACCCACTATGGGATTGCCTTTGACATTAAAAATGCAGTCAGGTTAGCTCCCCCTTCACAACATATGTAATTGTTCAATGTCATCTTCACTTTGATCAAGTGGAGATATAGAAGGGACCAACTCAGGTTGTGTTGTGTTGAGATCAAACTGACCAGACATCTGCCAAGATGGACCAGGTTCACCAACTAACCATTTGGACTTCTTGTTTACATCCTGTTTAACATCTACTGGATGATGTTCATTGCCATAAACATTGCCAGGTCTTTGGGGAATCCAATGCTGTCTTTCTAATCAATGAAGTGAAGAAGAAACTTGAGGTGAAGAAGGAGTCCTGTGATTTTTGCATGGTGGTGCAGGAGGCTCAGGCAATGAGCAAGGAGAGGGGGTGTGAGGATGAGGGACTGGATAAGGAGATGGAGGATGAGGAGCAGGAGAGGGTAGACATGAATTATCACTGTCAGAAGGAACTTCATGTAAAAGCTCAACCACTGTTTCAGGATGACAGAAGAATTGGTTACTGGTGTGTGTCCTGTATGAGGGGTTGAGCACACCAGTGCATGTTTGCACTTAGGAAAGAGTGTCTCATCATATATAGCATGAGATGAAGTGAAGACAATATTGTTGGGGGATCTCATGAACATGTTGTTCTTTTGATTGCCTGAATGTGGTTCCAAATAAATCATGAGCTCAGATTTAGAGGCCAGTTTATTAGCCTGTGCATCCTGTGGAATATGCACATATGCACCACATCTGAAGATGTGCAGGTGTGCTATATCTGGAGCTTCTTTGTGAAGGAGCTCATATGGTGTGTGCCAGTTACATAAGGCTCTGTTTAGATAGGCAATTGTATAAATGTGCCACATGGCAGAATGAGAATTCCCACCAACTTTCTGAAAGGCAGGCATTATGGCAAAGACTCTCTGAAACATCTGACAGGATTCACATCATGTACTCAACATGACCATTCTGTTGTGATGTATGGGGGGTTGAAGTGTAAATTGCAATGCCCTCCCTCTGGAGCAATGCATTGAACACTTTGGATTTAAATTCTCCTCCAAAGTCTGACATTTATTCCTTCACTTTGACAGAGAACTGAGTCTCTGTCATCTTTAAGGAGTGGCAGGCTGCTTGTAGCACAAGGTCTTTGGTTCATAGAGTAGTAACCTAGGCAGAGCCTGTGTTATATCCCAGATTCTTGCTAAGTCCCCTCCACTCCTTCATGTACATTATCTCCACTCTTCTGTCTCTTTGTTCTCTGCTACTCTGTATCTGCTTTCCTCTTATGCTCATGTATGTTATGTTACATTCCCCTTTGTTCTCTTCATAGTATAGTCTCCATTCCATCACTGCAGTGCTCAGGGCAAGGGGTCTCAGTGGCAATGGAGGAAGAGGTGGCAGCAGTATCTGCAAGGGTAGTGTTGAGCTTCCTAATTGACTCAGATGTGGGCTGAATGCCCAGACAATGCATCAGGCTGAAAGCCTGGGGAATTTGAGGACCAAAAGCAGGATCACCTGATTCTTGATAACGAGAAGCTGGCTGGTGAGCCAGCAAGCAAGCATTAATGGTAGCAGGGGGGGCATCTGTAGACATATAGATGACTGAAGCTTGCTCCAGCCAAGTTGAGGAGGCTATCTCAGCAATGTTTGCAGTAGTTTTCTTCTTCTGCTTGTGGCACTTCTTCCATTTCTTGTCAGTGGCAGGAGAGGCAGTTGCCCCAGCCACTAGCTGCTGCTGTTCTGAGGTGAACAGCTGCTGCTGGAAGGAGAGTGCCTTGCCCTGCTTGTTGTGCTTGACAGTGCTGATCTTATTGGCCTAGTGGCCCTTTCCCTGACTTTGGAGATCCTTGGTCTCCCAACTGTGCTGAAGCACAGCACCTATCTCTGCAACTGATGGGTCCTTCAGTTTGTTGATCATTGAGTTGATCTGGGAGGTGAGATTTTGGATCGCAATATTGTAGGTGTTTGGTACCTTCACCAGTAACATCATGCCAGCAATTTTTGAGTCAAGCAAGTAACCAGCTGTCTGGAACTCTGTCAACAAGTTGTCAAAATTGGTGAGATATGGAATGGGATTGGAGTTGGCAGGAATGGAGTGAGCAAGGATCTTCTTGAAAATGGCATAGGCAAATAAGATTGTCTGCTTGTCATATTCATTGAAAAGAGCATCATAAAGCTTCTTGATGATGGTATGGACTTCAAACTTGGCCTTAATGGCTGGTGAGACATGGGTAAGGATGGTTCCAATGCAAGCATCATCAGCATTGTGCCATTTGAGGTAGTTCTGAACCAGAATCTGGTTCTTATTGTCCACAGGAGCCATTGGAGCATAGAAAGTGAGCTTGATTGCCCAAAAGACCTGCTGGGCCTTGAGATAGGTTTGAATCTGGGACCACCAACCCTTGAAGTTAGGGCATAGTGTGGGTATACCCTGGGGTACCAGATCCCATATCCATACCCATACCCACATATATACCCATACCCATTAAAAAGATCAAAAGGTGGGTGAGTGGACTATGAGGTAGTTACCTGCAAGTCTGGGCCACCAGAAGTTGTCTGTGTGATGTGGGGAGTGAATAGGTTTGCCCCAGAGGAACTCTAGAAGCAAGGGAATAAGACCTGGGCAAAGTTGAGAGCATAACCAATTGGTCTAATAGAAGACTGCTTAGGCAATCTTTGGAAGTCTGAAAGTCTGGAGTACAAGTTTCAGTCGTAAAAGCATGTAGATGGTGTAGGACTGGCGGTTCAGTCTTAGGAATGGTAGAGATGGTCCCAGTGGTGTATGGTGTGACCCAAATGATAGCTGTCATTACAAAATGACAAGTACAAAATTTTATAGTCTGGGTATGCCCAAACTCTACATATGAAACTGAAAGTCTAAATAGAGTTGTGATAGAAGTCCATCAAATGGTGATGAGATGAGAAGCAGGGAGATACTGACCCATTGGGACAGAGATGAAACTTCTCACCTTAGGCTGATAAGACTGAAACATCGGTGATATTCAGTATCCATGACCACATAACTATGTATCACCAAAATAGAAGCAAAAACAAAGAAAAGGAGGACATAAAGATTAAAAGGTTAGGAAAACTGAAGACCACTACCTATATGACCCCAAAGCCCAGCAGTCTTCAGAAAGACTGCTAGTCCAGAGTCAAGTGGTCATGCTGTGTATGAAATGAAAGAAACAATCTGGAATTTTAAAAGACTGCTAGTCTGGAGTCAGGTGGTCATGCTGTGTAAGAAATGAAAGAAATGACCCAGACTTTTGGAAGTCCACTAGTTCGGAAGACTGCTTCCCCATTGAACATGTTTAGATATGAGTTCTTGGAGTATAAGACATCTAAATAGTTTGAAATAGGTTTGTAGAAAATGTCAATATTGAAGGATATCCATATGAAGATGCACTGGTCTCCACACCATCATGGATTTACCCATACCCATTGTGGATTTACCTGTGGGTTGCCAGTCTTCTTTTGTAATACAGAAATGTGACTTGACATGGAAAGTAAATAACACTACTATTGCCCCACTAACCATTTACCTCTTTCTCCTTAACATCCAGCAGTTTAGCAGCTGCCTTAAGGTCATTCAAATTGATGGGTTTCAAAAGGGATCATGGGCCCAAACACATGACTGTGTGAGTTGACTGGCTGGACAAGCCTGAGCAGATATAAGAGAGAATGAGACAGCCACAGCTGAAGAGCCACTTGATATCAATAGATGTCACTGAGCAGAAAAAAGTTAGTATACAAACCATAGAATACAACAAATGTATCTGGAATAGCAAGATAATCCAAAGCCATGCAGGAGAGATAAGGGAAAGATGTGTGACACTCATATCACCACATGTGAGGATCAGTGACATGCTCGACATCAGCCATTAGATATGTGTTCAGCTCACTACAGTGATCAGTTGCTTTCAGAGGGGCCAAGGAAGCCATGCTATTGAACATGTTGCCATGCTTATGATTTGTAAGACTTCAGTAGGCTGCCATTGATTAGGTTAATTTACTCACTGATGACATCTCGATCTCATCAATATCAGAGACATGCTCTTTCTCAGCTGCATAAGAAAGTTCAAATTTGTTACACACAAGATGTTCGGCAGTCTGAATCCAATTGTCTTCCCAGTTAGCAAGCTTGAAATAATGTAGTTTGTAACACAGATGGAGAACTGCAAAGGTTCTGAAGCTTGATATATTAATAATTAGTACACACTTACCCATTGTGATTTGATATACTTCAGAGCTATCTGTCAATGCATAATAGCGATTCAGGGTTTGCTTTGTAGTGGTGATGCCAGCATAGATTGAGAGTGATATATTGTGATCCTGTGTGTACTTTGTGAGCTATTTTTTGATGATATCCATAGCCAGGATAACAGTCATGAGGTTGCATGTGGACCAAGAGAAAAATTCAGTAGCATGTTTCAGGACCTAATTACATAAGTAAAGACAACATGCAAACCCAACTGGCATGATGTGTAATGCACCTGAAGCACATTGCACAACTTGATGAGCAACCCCCATTTGTTGTCCATCAACTCATACTGTTGTAGTCCTAATTCCTTTCTCTGTGTTATAGTGTTCACAGCTTTCTTATGATTCAGTGCATGGTCAAGCATGTCAAAGCTCAAATTCCACCTGGTAGTGACATCACAGGGCAAGTTCATGACTCCAAGGTTTAGCTGTTCAAGGATTTGCTGCCACTCCAGGAGTAGCTTCATTGATGAGTTGATAAGCTTATATGTGAGCTTCCAGATCTACCACAGAGATGAGCAGAAAAGGTATGACTCACTCTTCAAAAAAATCATTTATGTATCTTGGCTAGTGCTAACTGCACAGGCCAAATTTTCTTGCATAGCTCTTTTTTTCATCTGTGAACATCTCTTCTGCTCATAGTTCAAAGACTGGTTCCTATCTTCCAATGGTGGGCCAAGCACATAAGGCATCATCTTTGAGCATGCCATTCCATGTTATATCTGTTGAAATGGTGGTCTGTGGGCTTGACATACATCATTCTGATTTTCATCAAGATGAATCTCTGATTTTTTTTCTTTCATTGCCAGAGTAATGGGTAGCTCAAATATACCAAAGCACCTACTGGGAAGATTTTTGCAAGCATGATACAAACTATGAAAAACTGTGGCTGCTATATCTCATGCATCTTTACTAATTCTGAACCTGGAATTGAAATTGATGCAGCTTGGACCTTTCAGGATGTTGACAAACAACTTTGCAGTTGGTTTCTCAATGTTTTCAAATATGTCAATGAGAAATGGGAATTTGAACCAGTTCATCTGAGTCTGAAATCTGATCCAATATCAGACTGGTGTCACCTTATATCCTGGACTGGGCATTTCAGCAAAGTTGAGGTGGTGCAGCCCAATGGTTCCACTTTGCATGAGAATAAAGGGTGTTTAAAGGCAAGGGTTGGAGACTGTTAACTTTGGTTCGATAAGTGGTTCAGTTGTTGTGCAATGATCATAAGACTTATAACAATATGTTTAGCTATCAGGAATACCATTCCTCATTTGATCTACGAGTTGTGGAACACTGAGCCACTGATTATTGGCTCAGATTCAGAACTGGAGACAAAGCCTGGCAAGATCTCAAGATTCTCTGGCAGAACAAATATTCTGGCTGATGGA
This sequence comes from Austroboletus eburneus, assembly GCA_038090175.1. Taxonomy (NCBI): domain Eukaryota; kingdom Fungi; phylum Basidiomycota; class Agaricomycetes; order Boletales; family Boletaceae; genus Austroboletus; species Austroboletus eburneus. The sequence continues at coordinate 10,940 of JBBPMF010000345.1, read as the reverse complement.
GATGTCATCAGCATCTACAACTTGGATAGTAGTACTGACAAATTAGATGATGACAACTTGGATAATGACTTGAAACTCACTCATTCCATGATGTTTGAGCTTGGCCTGGCTGACAGAGGGCCTGACAACAGTGTTGGAAGGTCCATGTATATGGGGACAGAGGTAACACTGCCTCACCAGAATGGTAAGTAGATCTTTGTTGACTAACAACAGTACTATGACATTCTTGTTAACAGGAAAACGGTCTTGTGTCATTCAATCCCCCATCCAATCTCCACCTGCTATCAAGAAACTCAAGGATGGTATGTTGCTCTCTGTCTAAAATATTTGAAATCACTTGCTTATCACTGGTACAGATATGTCAAAGTCTGTGCCATTGTTCAGATAATCTGGAAGCCCTCAGACCATCTCCACTGTCCCTGCTGTGGTAGAGATAACAACTAATGATATCATTTATTGATTCTGCCACTTCCTGCATTCACCTAATGCACCCTGTTATTTGAACTTATGGAATAGAGAGGATTCATGTGGACACTGTTGAACTTGCACTGTTCCAGGCAACACGTATTAGGTGTCAAGCCTATACTTAGGCTTGTAGCAGCTAGGATCATAGGACCTATGAGGGGGCAACAACTCTACCATACCAGATAGTCATGTACTCACTGGGGATAAGGACAGAGCTTGGGGGCTTGATCTGATGGTGGTGGTTTGAAGTTATTCTTAAAGCAGAGTCAGAACTCTATACTTTATACTAAGTACACTACATATTAAGTAAGCCTTTCTCATGTACTGAATATATACTACTCAGGCTATAGATAAGCATTCTATAATTAGTTGCTTTCAACACTCCCCCTTGCTAAATACATTAAGTATGTAAGCAAAATGAGACAGGGATGCTGATCTACCTGGGGAGAGTCATAGAAGACTAAGCCCAACTTTGATCTGAACTGATCAAGTTTGATATGACTCAAGTTCTTGGTGAACATGTCTGCAGGGTTGTTGGATCCTTCTAAGAAGAATATCTTTATGAACTTATCCTAGACATACTCACACACACTATGTCAATAAATGTCAATGTGTTTGTTGCACTTTTCAGTCACAGGACTTGTAGCCATGAAGATGGATTCTTGATTATCCTCACAGATAGGAGTGGGTGTCAACTTGTATCCAAGTTCCCCTAAAAGGGTGTACAACCATACCACTTGTTTTCTGCAATCAGACAAGGCAACATATTCTGCTTCAGTGCTAGAGTGTGCAACTCTGTCCTGTTGGGACGACTTCCAGCTGAAGATGCCATTTGCCAGCTGGATAAACCAGCCAGTCTGTGAGCGATGAGTGTTAATCTGATGCCCAGTCAGAATCAGTGAAGGCAATCAACCCTGCCTCAGATGTGCCATCAAACACTAGGGAATAGTGTCTGGTATCAAGCAGATATCTACAGATATCTAATGCTTTGTCAAGGTGCTCCTTGAAAGGGTTTGCCACATGCTTAGACATTGCTGTCACAGCATATGTAATGTCTGGGTGTGCTCCAAGCATGATGTATAGCAAGGAAATGATCACTTGTTGGTAGTGTGATCTTAATTCTGAGTCTACTGGCCCATGGTAATGAAGTGGGTAGTAACCCTGGGGCAAGGGAGTGAATGCAGCATGTGCATTCTGCATTCCAAATCTTTCTAGTATCTTTTCCAGATATGAACATTGATCAAGCAAGATTTTGCGATCATGTCTTTTGATTCTCATATGCAAGAATTCCTTTGCAGGACCCAAGTCTCTGCATTCCCATTTTTTTATGAAATGCCACTTAACTTCTTCCACAAGAGCCTTTGATGGACCACAGAATAGAGCATCATCTACATAAATGATGGCAACCACCATTGAGGTGTCTTTGTTATGTGTGCGCAATGTCTAGTTCCAGTGTGTCCTCAAAAGTGACACAAAGTCCTGTAGATCCAAAGGGTTCTCTGCTGAGACTCGAGACTCAGGCAGGATGAGACTAAACACTGTATATAATTGTGCAGATCTAGCTGCAGAACATACAAGACAGCTACTAAGTATTTATACAGTTTGGAACCATCTCGGAACGGAAAAGTGGTGGAACAGAACACATGATACTACAACGGCCTCATGAGTCAATGGATGGAATGGGGTGACACTACCATTAAAAGAGGATGGCAGGAGGAGCAGAGGTCCATGATGAAAGCAAGTCTGGGGGCACATGGCATGAGTTATAATAAAGGAATAAAGGAAGAACATGGTGAGTCAAGAATGGGGATCTCCATATGACCATATGGAGCATAATCCTCAGGGAATAGAGTCCAACAGCATTCTAGGGGGAGTCCATTCTCAGGTTTCCATTCTGGTAGAAGAGTGTTGAAGTATTCCAATGGTTCCGGAATTCCAGAACCATTGGAACCATGGGAAGGTACCTTGGAAGCATCAGAACCATGGGAACAAGTTCCGGAACCTTTGGAACTGTGCTTACTTGTAACAGTCTTTCTTCTTGTAGAGAAAAATACCAGCATCTGATTTAAGACATTCAAATCTGAGTTCTTTCATGCTCTCATTGAGTGCTTCCCACCAGGCTAGTCCAGCCTGTTTAAGGCCATAGAGGGTGCACAGTAGGCAGAGTACCTTATGCTCTTGCCCTGGGACTTTAAAGCCTTCGGGTTGCTTCATGAAGATCTCTTCTTTCAGCTTTCCATAAAGGTAAGCCAAACGAACATCAACTGCTTCAATATGCCAGTTTTCAATGGCAGTGAGAGCCAGCATAAGCCAGACTGTCTCAAATCTAATTACTGGTGATCTCATCATAAATAGCATGAGATGAGGTAAAAACAACATTGTTGGGGAATCTCCTGAACATATGATTCTTCTGATTGCCTGGATGCAGTCCCAAATAAACCATGAGCTCAGATTTAGGGGCCAATTTGTTAGCCTGCATGTCTTGTGATATATGCACCTAGGCACCACATCCAAAGACACACAGGTGTGCTACATTTGGGGCTTCTTTATGAAGGAGCTTGTAAGGTGTGTGCCAATTAAGGCTCTGTTTGGATAGGCAATTGTATAAATGCATCACATGACAGAATGAGAATTCCTACCAACTTTCTGGAAGGCAGGCACCATGGCACAGACTCTTTGACATATCAGACAGGGTTCACATCATGCACTCAGCTTGACCATTTTGTTGTGGTATGTGGAGGGCTGAAGTATAGATTGCAATGCCCTCCCCCTGGAGCAATGCATTGAACACTTTGGATTTGAATTCACCTCCAAAGTCTGACATCCATCCTTTCACTTTGACAGAGAACTGAGTCTCTGTCATCTTTAAGAAGTGGTTGGCTGCTGTTAAGTCTGGTTCCACTGGGGCCCGGGTATGTGACTCCGGAACACCGGAGTTGTACAGGGGTCGGAGTGACGTTGGCTTCACCTTATGTGGTGCGCCCTTGCTCAAGTCCGATGTCGCTAATTTACGAACGGGGCGGACTAGAGGTCCGGAGGGTCAGAGGGTTGGAGGAGAGTCATCAAGACTCAGATGAGAGAACGCCGAGATGAGATCAATGGCGAAAGAGGAGAAGCGGGAACTAAGGTGATATTCGAACTGAGGTACTAAGACAGAGTACACGAGTTTATATATGGAGGAGGAAAGTTCGAAAAGAGTATAGTACTAATTGGAAGAGCGGAAGTAGCAAAGTACCAGTGCAGTGCCGGTTTGTCGCACAGCCGGAGCTGTGCGCCTTACCCTGAACACCGCACAACAGAATGGAGACTAACTAAATAGAGATACAATGGTACCAAGGGATAACGTAACATAATGTACAGATGGATGGAAAGAACGGAGACAGAGGACATGGAGTGGTCGGAGTACACATATCGGAGGAATGTCACCAGAGGTGACTTGAGTAGTATCAGAGGAGGTCGGAGTTGACTTGGTGAAATTCTGGGATATGACAGTATCCCCCTCTTAGGCCTGAACCCCTGAAGGCCGTGAGAAACGTCTAAGTGGAGGCGCGTGGATGTGGCAGTTAGCCAGGGCTTCTGTGTGGGAATCAAAGCCAGGTGATGTTGGAGGGTATTATAAAAGACAGGGGTCTACCCGTCTGCTTCTTTCGTCAACATCTTCATCATGTCTCTCAACCCATCATCGACCACATCTACTCCTTTTCCCGACATGACCTCCTGGTCAGACGATCGTCTACAGGAGGACAACAATGACAACGAAGAGTTCGGTCAAGCGAAGTTCACCGAGCACCGCCGTCACGCGACGGAGAGGAAAGAAAAAAAGAGGCACAAAGAGGAGGAGAAGAGGCAATGCAAGGAGGACGATCAGAGGAAGGCGGAGGACGCCACAAGAGCAAAGTGTGAGGCCAAGGAGGCTGAGCAGAGGAAGAGGGAGGAGGAACAAGCGAGGGAGTGGGCGAAGGAAGTCGCTGAGGTAAGTTATTTCGGACAACTCGGAGTGGGGCTGAACTCGGTGCAGGAGCAAAGGGGTCTGGGTCCTGCCCGGCCTAAACCCAGGCAGAAAGCCAAAGGCAAGGCCAGGGCAGTTGAGTCACCGGTGGAGCAACTGGAGGACACATGCCACCGGTGTATCGCCAAAAACATTGAGTGTGTGCCATCCCAAGGGAGGAAGGCCATGTCATGCACTGCAATCAAGATGTGGTGTGAGCGACCGGGTTCCACGCCCAAGGAAGATGATGACGAGGTGGAGATAGTGGAGGTTCCAGTGTCGAAGAAGTGCAAATTATACATCGGTGCACCGAGGCTGAAGAAGAAAGTGCGGACCAATGCAGAGGATGACACGCCGGTGGCCGGATCGTTGGGGGCACATCAGGGGGTAACAGAGGAGTCAGTGTTGACCACACTCCTTCGGGAGATGGTGGAAGCCCGACACCGAGATGAAAGGAGGGTGGCAGAGCAAACGGTGGTGCTCCTGGAGGTGCGAAAGGCGATTTTGTCGCTGATCGCCATCCAGCAGGAGGCCATCAAGATGCACCTCGACTGATGGGACGTAGAGGACCGGCAGTCCCTTACGCCATCGGAGGATGACTTCAAAGTGAGGTTGGCAGAACTGGCCGGGCTAGCGGTGGAGGTGTCGGAGACTGCGGAGAGGGACACCGGAGTTGAGGGGACCGGTGATGATGCCGACGTGGAGGAGGAGTGTACGGATGAGGAGATGGGTGGCCATTAAGGCCTTGACTCTTGTATAGTAGTGTAAAGTAATCTTTTTTCTTGTCTTTTCTTTTTCTGTACATAATAAAGTCATTGTTTTCGGAGATAGGAGGAAGTGAAACGGAGTAACTGGAACATATACGGAGACAGAGAAAAAGTGGATCGAAGTACTATGAGAGAAATTGAGTTAAAGAAAATCTAAGTAGGGAAACAGATCAAGAGATATGAGGACTGGGCTTATCTGGATACCGGACATGGAAATCGGCAACTAGCTCGAAGGCGTGATCTAGCTCTGTTGCGAGTAACCAGGATGTTTCTTCGTCGGTTCCTTCGTAGCTGGACCATCGGACTAGGTATAGGATTTTGCAATGCTTTCTCCTGCGGTCGATCTTGGAGCCAAGAATCTCGGAGATCTTGTATTCAGGTTCGCCATCAACTTCCACCAGAGGAGGGGAAGGTTGGACGCGATTGGGGATTGTATTCAGGACCACAGGTTCTAGCTGGGAAACATGGAAAACTGGGTGAATGGACTTCATGGAATCGGGGAGTTGAAGCATGAAGGAAAGGGAGCCGACTTGAGCGATGACAGGATACGGACCTAAATTCTTCTTGGAGAGCTTTTTAGAGGGTCAAGTAGAGTTGAAGTACTTAGCCTTGACGAAAACCTGATCTCCGACCTTGAAGTTCGGAGCTGGAGTTCGCTTGGCATTGGCCAGTCCTTGGTATCGCTTTTGTGCTGCGGCAATTTCCTCACAGAGGAATTGGTGAAGGGAATCGAGGTCTACCGAGTACTCTCGGGCTCGGGCGGAGGTTAGATCATGCTCAGGATGGACGGATATGTTGGGATGGTAACCTTTGTTGGTGAAGAACGGTGAAATCCCCGTTGTAGCGTTTGGAGCATTATTGTATGCAAACTCTGCAAGGGGCAAGAGTTCGGACCAGTTGTCCTGTTGATAGTTACAATAGATACGGAGGTACTGCTCAAGGGTTTGATTCATTCGTTCTGTTTGTCCGTCACCTTCTGGGTGGTAACCGGAGGTGAAGTGAAGCTTGATGTCCAATGCCTTGCCTAGAGAGCGGAAGAAGTGGGAGACAAACTCAGAGCCTCTGTCAGAAGTGATGTGGGAGGGAACTCCGTGTTTAGAAAACACATGGAGAAGGAAAAGTTTTGCTAGCTCCGGAGAAGTCACCTTATCGTCGGTCGGGATGAATATGCATTGTTTGGACAGTCTGTCCACAACGATGAGGATGGCGGTATGTCCGGAGGAGTCAGGGAGTTGTTCAATGAAATCCATGGAGATGGAGTTCCATGGTTTCTTGGGGATGGGGAGTTGTTTAAGAAGCCCATAGGGCTTATGTCTCGGAACCTTTGTGCAAGAACAGGTCGTGCAGAAGGAGACATACTCCTTGACGAATGTCCGGATGCCGGGCCAGGTGTATTCGCGACGAATAAGTTCGAGGGTGCGGTTTTGGCTGAAGTGGCCGGAGATGGGATGGTTGTGTTTGAACCAGAGGACTCAGAGGCGAAGGTCATTGATGTCAGGGACGTAAATGCGGTTATCGAGACGTAAAAAGCCTTCAGAGTCGATGGTCCAGTGGGACTCAGAGGTAGAATCTGATGGGGACAAGTGAATGGCGGCGAGGGGATCAGAGGGAAGACCGGAGAGGATGTCACTGTGGAGTTTCTCGAGGTCAAAGAGCGTGCTAGCCCGGAGAACCGGGTAAGCTAGGTAGGTAGCACAAAGGGACGCAGCGAGTTGTTCCTGAGTGAAAACTGGTCGGAAGTTGTGGGGATTGACATGAGCATAGTCCTCATCCCCCTCTTTGGAATAGACATCCCAGTGTCTAGTGAGGGCATCAGGTTTCTCACCGAGGTGGCCGGGTCGAAACCGGACCACCATGTTGAACTGTGACAGGTACTCCGACCAGCAGGCCTGCTGCCAGGTCAGGAGTTTAGTTGTGGAAAAATATTCCAGGTTTTTGTGATCGGTGACCACATCAACCGGAGTACCAGAACCTTCAAGGTAATGGCGCCAAGTCCGAAAGGCTTCATGAATAGCCAAGAGCTCCTTATCGTAGGTGTCATAGTTCAGCTCTGGGGCAGTCATCGTGCAGGAATAGTAAGCCACCGGCCGGACTTCAGCGTCCGGGCATGTTATGGAAAGAATGCCGGCGATAGTGTAGTCGGAGGCATCAGTTTCAACGATGATGGGAGCGTCGGGAGTCCAATGGGTGAGGATAGGAGCGGATGTAAAAGCGGTTTTCAATGCTTTGAAGGTGGAACAACAGGTGTCAGTGAAAGTCCAGGGGACACCTTTGTGGGTGAGACGGGTAAGGGGAACGACGATATCGGAGTAGTTGTGGATGAATCTCCGGTAGAAGTTGGCAAAACCTAAAAATGACTGGACGTCTTTGACCTTCTGGGGCTCGGGCCAGTCAAGAATCGACTGGACCTTGTCCGGAGACATGGTAAGGCCGGCAGGGAACATCCGGTATCCAAGGTACTTGGTAGAGTTGGTGTGGAACTCACATTTTTCAGGTTTGGCATATAAGTCATGCTTCCGGAGGCATCGGAGAACTTCCTTAACATGCTCCTTATAGAAGGCCATGTCTTTGGAGAAGATTAGAATATCGTCGAGGTAGACAATCACGCTAACATCCAGTAAATCAGCAAAGATAGTATTCACAAACTGCTGGAACGCCGCAGGGGTGTTCATAAGACCAAATGGCATGACGAGCCATTCATAGGAGCCGTACCGAGTGTGGAAGGCAGTCTTCCATTCATCACCTTCGGCGATGCGGACCAGATGGTATGCATGCCGGAGATCAATCTTGGAGTAGATCTTGGTGTGACTCGGAGCGTCTAGGAGGTCGGAAATGCAGGGAAGTGGGTAGTGATCTTTCTTCGTGATTTTGTTAAGGCCTCAGAAGTCGACGCAAAGGCGGAGAGAGCCGTCCTTCTTGCGGACAAAGAGGACCGGAGCAGCATGAGCGGAGGACGAGGGACGAATGAAGCCAATAGATAGATGCTCATCGAGGAAGGCATGGAGGGAGTCAAGCTCTGAAGGGGAGAGGGAGTAGGTGGTGCTGAGTGGAGGGGAGGTACCTTCCTCCAGATCGATCTTGAGGTCGTGTTCACAATGAGGGGCTAAAGTATCAGCCCTTTGTTTACTGAACACATTCAAGTAATCATGATACTTTGGAGGAACTCCGGAGAGGTCGATCTGTTCTGGGGGTTGGGTAGCTGCAGCTCGGAGGTCACCTTCTCTAGGGCAAAGTTGGAGACTGAACTGAATGGAGCCTTGAAGTCAGCAGGCCAAAGCGAATGCCGGAGCGTTGATAAGTGCGATGGGCAGGGCCTTACGCTTGGAGAAACGCAGTGTATCGGTGGAGGGGACAACCGGAGGCAGAGGAGCCTTTGGTGTCGGGGGTGAGCTCGGTGATGCCAGACTGGACTGCTGAGTAGGGCGGAAAGAAATACTGCTCGAGACCCAGTCAATCAACGGATTGTAGCGGGTGAGCCAGTTGTGTCCAAGGACTAAGGAGCAGGAGCCATCTAGCGGAGTGACATAAAATGTCGTCAGGGTGATATCGCCGGTTGGGAAGAGGACAGAGAGGTCGAGAGCTTGGGTAATGGTTGAGTTTGAAGTGCCGTCGAAGAGTCGGAGAAGGAGCGGAGGGACCGTGTAGGTGGACAGGTTATGTTTATTCACAAAATTTGTATCTATGAAACAATTGGAGGATTCTGAATCTACAAGCATAGGGAACGGAGCGATGTTGTGTGCAACTAAAGAAATGGAAGGCATAAGTGATCGAGGATTGGAAAGAGCGGATGCGTTGAGACGGATCTCCTTGGGTGCACATATGGTGTCAATGCGACCATCTGGCTGTGCAGAGCTTCGGAGGTTGTGCTCTATTTTTTCGCCTCAGTGGAGGCCTCCAGTTTAGCTTCCGGAGTTGGCTTTGTGGCATGTGCTTTAGCTGCCCGGGACGTAGACCGAGGGCAGTCCTTGGCGACATGTCCGCCTTGACTGCAGAACATGCATAACTTGTTGTCGAAGCGTCACTTTTGTTTGGCAGCGGTTAGCTTACCGTCCTTACCGAGCTTCGAGGAGAGGTCAGGTTTTGGGGGAGAGGTGGAGGTACCAGAGGTACCTGAAGCGGGAGTGGTGGATGCTGATTTTCCTTTGGAATCCTTCTGCTTGGATCCGCCGAACTTGTTATCGGACGACCTGCTATTGGAGATGAGTTTCTGGTTGCCAGAGTTTTTCTGCTGGCGGTTGACCTTGGACTTTCTCTCCCAGTACCTCACATCTATAGATTGCACGAGATGTCAGAGTTCGGCTAGAGTGGGTGGCTTGCCGACGCAGGAGATTTCGTCTTTGATCCAGTCCGGGAGGCCGTTATAGAAATGGTGCCGAAGTGCACCTTCCCCATAGCCTCATACTTGCGAAGCGATCTGGTTAAATTCTACAATGTACTTGTTAATACGCTGCATGTCTTTCATACTGAGGTTGTCGAGCTGGTGCTCAGTGTCTCCGACAGGGTCGTGGGGTCCGAAATTATTCTTCAGCTTGAGGACAAAGTCCCAGTAACTATCCATCCAGTTTGGATGGTACACAGGACCTCCGGTGTCGAGGAGATCGGGCTCAAACCATTCTAGAGCCATTTTCTTTAGGTAGGACTGCGCGAAAGTAACTTTAGCACGGTCTGTCCGGAAAGCCCTAGGTTGGTCCTGAAAATTGAGTTTGCACTGGACAAGGAAAGTCCGGAGCTTGCGTGGCTCCATACCGTCGAATTGGTCCGGTTCACGAACTTTCGTGCACTGGCTTCCAGAGTCGTTGGGGCAGCGGTTAGAGCGCGACAACCCCCTGATGGCATCGGCCAGATTGGTGAACACATCTTGGGGATTGTTGTCATTGGCGTCTTCGTCACTGTCTTGATCTCCGGGGCCATTATCTGGGTATCCTCCGGGGCCAGGAGGGCCTCTGGGGAACTCGTCATTTCCCCCGCCAGGTAGTCTGAAGTTGTCTTGTTCATAGTAGTCCAAACTGTCGTCGTCCGGGTCACCATCAGGGCCATCGCTATGGCCCGGAGATGGATGCGGAGGCAGTGTGTTGAAACCACCAGGAAAGGCTTTTTCTGTTTCATTGTCGCGTTCGGAGACTTCTTTGATGCGTGCACTAAGTGGTGGAGAGCGTGCACGAGAGATAGAGGGAATTGGTCGACGAGCGGAAAAGCTTCGGAATTGATTTACGACTTCCGGAGTGTGGCATGAGCTGGCGAAGAAAGAAAATGGGTCTGGCTGAGCAGCTGCTTCGCATTCCTGGGTTCTCCGAGAACGAGAGCGAGTCTGCATGACATGGGTAGCCATGGGTGATTGTCGAATGATGCAGGGATAGGAAGGGAAAGATGGATGGAGGAACTCGAACAAGTGCGAGTTCGAATATACTGTTAAGTCTGGTTCCACTGGGGCCCGGGTATGTGACTCCGGAACGCCGGAGTTGTACAGGGGTCGGAGCAACGTTGGCTTCACCTTATGTGGTGCGCCCTTGCTCAAGTCCGATGTCACTAATTTACGAACGGGGCGGACTAGAGGTCCGGAGGGTCAGAGGGTCAGAGGAGAGTCATCAAGACTCAGATGAGAGAACGCTGAGATGAGATCAATGGCGAAAGAGGAGAAGCGGGAACTAAGGTGATATTCGAACTGAGGTACTAAGACAGAGTACACGAGTTTATATATGGAGGAGGAAAGTTCGAAAAGA
>JBBPMF010000344.1:0-23897 GCA_038090175.1 Austroboletus eburneus | reverse complement strand
CGATGAAAAATATTGAAACGAGTGGAACAAGATTGTGGTTGCCAGCCAAGCTTCGTTTAGTTCCAGGCTTGCCAAGCTGATCGTCTACCGCCACCCGAATGAAACTTTGTTGACCGATGACTAAGCCACGCAACACAACCCACCGCAAATGCAATGTCTCAAGATCTCAAGCATCAGTCATCGCCAAAGAACAAGGTCTACTACGAACACGGAAAGGTGGGCCCGCCCTCGAAGCATTGTTGATCACCGGACCTTGCTCGCTGCACAGGACGCGTTGGGACTGGCAATTGCCGTGGCGGACGTCCAGGAGGAAAAGGCGTTACGCAAGGCACAGAGACATCAGTCACGGGTACGTTTCATTCCAGCCAAAAGGCAATCGGCTCACTGCCAGACGTCACGGGCAGGCGAGTAACTCACGGAAGGGCCGGGAACATGCGAGCGTCGGGAGAAAGCGTCTGGTAAATCTCCCGATGAGGCACTATGGCCACACTTGTTTCATGCCTATTTCCCAGGAGGAGGCAAAGCGCATGATCACGAAGCGAAAGAAGGACAAGGCAAAGGCGCGAAGGGACGCTCATAGCCGCTCGCAACAACGCGATGACGCCAAAACGACCGCACCGGAAGCTACGAGCGCTGCGCCTCGGAAAAGAGTGTCATTTGCTGAATGACCGATCTATCAGTCCTCGCATTCCAAGCGATCAGATCGCGATCATACAGCTGTCGAACAGCACGAGAGCGCTCGGAGTTTTGGAGAGAAAAGTCGTTCGAATAACCAGTTACAATACCTGCCCAATGCGTGTAGTCCGGCGAATCCAGCTGTCATGGCAATCAGCCGCCGCTGTTCTGGGCTGGAAAATCAATGGAACGTGGCTGTCTTGTCCATTGGAATCAGGCGCAAGGTAGAGCCTTTGGAATCATGGCTAAGTATCATTTATTTAGGAAGGCTATTAGTAGGGACAGCTCTCCCGGCCATATTGTATTACGTAATCTCATGATGGTCGTCTTAGGTAATACACAGGCGAGCTTGAACCACTGCCGTCGCCTCTTCGAACACGTTCGTTTCCTGTTCGCGTTTCTGACGTATCTTCATTTGATATCTAGCGCGATTCAGATACAGTCTTGTTCCGAGACGTGCAAATGTCTCTCTACACCCCCGTTTTCCCCATCGTACACGAATCCAATACAACGCACAAGCTTTCTCCCGAAAATGCTCCCGCGACTCCTTCAGGAAGCTATATTGAACTCTTACGCGACGTCCATCTGTTTCTCTCCACCAAAAGCGACGTCTTATGCCCACCTTCCCGTCCGAATTCTCCCCTGTTTGACCGTCGCGTACAGAGAGTCAAAGACGACGTACAGGACGTCTTTAATGCGACAGGAGGCGAGACGTCAAGTGGACAGTGGTCCCGCGTCAGCCAAACCTTGAAGCTGGGATGCATAAGGGGGAGATACAGGGCCGTGACCGACGCCGATCCGTCCACACCCGATGAAGACACCAACTGGATCTTGCCCGATGAAGAATCGGAGTGGTTTGATTGGGAGAAGAAGAGAGAGGAAAATAGACGGCTGAGGGCAAAGACTAACGCATCTCAGGGGACTGTTAACGCCGTCTTCACCGCTCCTGACTCACTGAAACCCAATCACGCGACTGTCACAGACCTGAGTCAACCTTATGACAAGGTGCGGGAATGGGCCCCGCAGGATGTTTCTCCCACCACCCTGCGCGCTGCCAAGGAAAAGGTTAGAAGGTGGCAGGCCTCTGTGACTACCGAGGTTTGGCCTGGCACGGCAAGTGGGTCTTTTTCTGCGAGAGCAACCGTCGGGACGATCGGGGATAATAGTCTGGCTGAAAAACCACAACGCAGCCGCACCCTTGATTTCGCAGTCGTAAAATCGGTCGCGAAATCAACCGTGGGCAAGGGGGGGAAAGGCTCTTTGTCGCGTCGAGCCATTCCTGGTCGTCCCACCCCGCCACCCAGAGGCTCTAGAGTATTCACTACACCAGGAGACATTGAACCTATCGGTATTTGCAAAACCAGTTCCAAACGATCCTCAACTACTTCGCACGTAAAGGACATTACACCCAAGATTGGAGATGTGCCGGAAACAGTGAGACAAAGTTATGTGATGCAATATAGAATTTCTGACTCCCGTTTGGTTGCAGCCGTACCTTCCACCGTCTTTTCCAGCACATTTGGAGACTTCGACACCACTACCTGATTCCTTGAAGTTTATCCGCACAAAACCGTTGCCTATACTACCTCTTCCTACATCGTCTTTGACGCCACCGCTACCAACACCTGCAGATCCTCCTGGCGATCGCCAGCTCGTTCCCGCGGTGCCCCACGCTGCCAATGCACCCTCTTCCCTGCCGCCACAAATTGATTATATGCAGTCAGGGAAGCGAAGTCGAGCATTCTCGTCATCGTTGGATGGCATTCCGGATGACACTCGCGCCACACCATCGGCCAAGAGGTTACAAACACTATCGCCGAACTGCTCCGATACGGTCTTTAAGCATTCACAGTTAATATCTCCAATTGAAGGAGGTTCGGACCTGGTACCTGGTGCTCGGAATGACGCAAGTGCTAGTGATCCTCAGCTTGCTGCTGCTGCACCATCCCACAACCATGAGGAGACATCAGGTGTGCCCATGATACCCGGTGAGGAACGGTCTGCAGAGGTGCGGGAATCTTGGGAGAAGCTTCCAACACCTACGAAGTCGGTCAAATCAGCCAAGTCATACTTTTCGACGCCTGGTTCGGATCCTGCTGATTCGCCAATGCAAGGCAACCTGCTGCTGGAATCTCCGGTCAGTCCCATGCTCACGTACGCGCAGAACGCGAGTGGATTCCTCCCGCAAATGACGTCTACTCAAGTTGGAAAGGGATCTGGCGGCATCTTTGGGATGGGCTTTAGCTCCCAGTTTGATGTGGAGCGGCACGTGGACCGTGTTAGTGAGATGCTGGAAAAGGACGTCGACTTTGAGGGGTGGCTGCAGGATGTGCGGACGGTGGAGACGGAGGGGGGTCAATGAGAGCGCTTAGCTATCTAACACACGTGTACCCTTATCTGTACCGAACAATAAGTGGGGCGGAAACGTCAAGGGCCTCGAGGCAATGAACGCGGTGCGATGATCACGTGACTGAGTAGCTTGTTCGATATCAGCTAGTGTCGAGGAGCGGGTCGACTTGCTGGACAGCCACTTCGTACCGCTCACGATGAGTAGGAGGGACTCGCGCCCGTCCTTGAACGCCAGACAGAACGACGCCCTCACAGATTTCGAAAACTGTATGTCGTTATCGTTGTTCTCACCAGCGTGGGCACTGAACGTGGTCACAGTCAAGAAGAAATTCCTCCTCGCGAACAAACACATCACCAAGTACGCCCCGCGTTTTCTCCGTCCCCAAGGGCGTCTCTGAACCTCCTCATCCGGATATCAGGCTGAATTCCACCCTGAGCGTGCGGATTGAGGAACTCCAGGCTGAGATATCTACTTTATATGTCGAGAACCTGCGGCTTCGCGCTTCCGAGATTGCGCTGGCCACACAACTCAAGAAGGAACAAGAGAAGTCGAGGAGAATTCTCGCGGATGCGGAAGCTGCGGTACGCCATTTCCCCATTGACGTTCCACACCCATTCCGCACCACGCTCAATCGAACCGCAACATCTAGACGGCCAACCTCTCCAAACACCTCGGTTTCCTGCGCCAGTCGTTCCACATCCCTCCGAGCGCGCCAACGCTCGAACCCAAGCCACCTCCGAAAGCGCGCCGACATGTACTGGATCCGAGCACATCGCCGCAGATGCCACGACTTTCCCGCGCGCCCAACTTTCCTGGGATCGACGAGGACGACGAGGATTCTTCTCCGGAGGCGAACGACGACGACGTCGTTCACGTCAACTCGTCGAGGCGGAGAAGCAAGGACAAGCACTCGTTAATGCGCGTCCCCGTGCCACCTCGGCCCGCGTCACCGCCGCCGTTGCCAACGCCGCCTCATATCAGCCTGGTCGGCCGCGAGTCTTCTACGAAACGAAAATCGAGTCGGAGACAGAGCGGGTTGCTTTCTGTCAATACGGATGTCGCATCAGTGGGATCAGAGAGGCCCGAGGGTCTGTTACCTCCGAGGGCGTCCAGTCCAGCCCTCGGGTCGCCGGAGCGCCGGAGTGCAGGATTGGCCGCCGACGACGAAGAGCGACAGGTGGACGAGCTAATCGGTTCCGGGTTAGCTCTCACAGAGGAATTGGAATTCGCAGTACGAGCGAGGAAGGGGAGAAAAGAACGAAAATCCAAACAAGCGGAGAGGGACGTTCACGAGGATACTGACCCCGGAACGATAAGGGTAAAGGAGAAGAAGAAGCGCAAGGACGAGGAGGGATCTGAATTGAAAGATGTGACCAACTCTCCAAGAAGCCGTACCGCACTCCCCCCACTGGATACCCACACATCCGGTGTGTGTGGGCGCTGCTTTTTTCTTGGTCACCATCTGACTATTTTCTTTTATTTTATTACAAAAAGATCGAGATCGGCAGCAAACGCCGGAGACGGATGCACCGATCTCTGCTGCAACAACCGCATCACGAACATTCCTGTCGACGCCTGCGACCACACCCTTCACCACACCACAAGTATCCCAGTTACCGACACCTCGCACGTCAAGCCCCGTACCGCCATGCCCTGCTACGTCGGCATCTGAATCTGAGGCGCCTTCGGGCGGCCGTGATCGTCGAGTCCGTAAGAGTGTCAATTATGCCGAACCTAAGCTTAACACGTGAGCCGGGTATTTTCCCACACGCACGCTGATGCATATTTTGGCTGTCCAGCAAAATGCGGAAACCCGACCCGGTACCTCCGGCCCCTGTGACAACGACGGCGCCGAAGAAGCGTGCCTCGGCGACAAGCATCCAGAACGACGACACGGACGGACGATCATCGCTGGATGGTCCCTCTCGACAACCCGTGTCCCCTCTCCAGCCGCCTGCGCCGAAGCCATCGACGGCGACGTCGAGCTCGTTGTCCACGGTCAAGCGCAAAAAGTCGCGACCGTATATACCAATCGACGATGACGATGACGAGAGCGATGGTATGCAGGCTGATGGGGAGTACGGCAACGGTACGGCGAGCAACTGGGTCAACACGGACGGCCGACGACGCGGGCAGAGCGGCTCGGCGCGGGGCAGCTCGAGTCTTCGCAGGGTCCTCGAAGCGGACGATGCGAGGCGACATAGCCTGGCCGTATAACGCGCGTGCGTCGCCGTTTTCAAGTTCGGACGTTTTACGTTTGCCATGTTCGCTGTGCGCATGGCCCCCCCTTTTCTTTTTCCTTTTCTTCTCGTTTAAGCTATTCCTATTGACAAGACGAAAGGTACGAACCATTGACGAGGGGCTTTGGGTATCCATTATGGTGCTTTGATGCCGTGTAATGATATGTTTGCAGTTTTTCTCTCTTTTTCCATCAACACCTCGTGACGACCTTTTTTTTTTTTAACGACGTAATTACAATGTTATTCGAGCAATAATAATTAAACGCATGCACTTTCTTCCTTTGACGTTTATGTTTTCTTTTGAGTCGTGTGCAGATGATTCTTTACGCGCGGGACCTTTTTTTTTTTTTTGTCATGGGGGAAAAAGAGAAAAGGCGAATGTGCTTTGGAGTTATAACGACAACGTTGATACAGACCCTGAGTTGAATTCAACATTAGGCTTGTTTCAACAAGGCAGCGTACCGTTCGCCGTGCCCATCACGAGCCGCTGGCTAGAACGTTGGATGTATTGACCCATCGACGTACCACGTCCTCCATTGGCTGATCCGAGGATTCCGCAACCAGACGAGTGCGTTACACCAGGCTGGCTCTCATTACGTTCGCGGTCGGGCCAATTGTATGACGTTGCCTCGAATAAACGGATCCAAAGAACGCAACTTGAGATCGTCAAGTAGGTTTTTTTTAGTCGGTGCAACAAGTCACCACCGTCGAGAAAGAAACGATGTCACGGTGACGCAAGCTCAATCTCTACAAACAAACAAGTACACGCGCGGCGAGCGTACCAACACACTAAATCGTGGGCGCTTCTCGGCGAAAAGAACAAACAGTATAAATACAGACTAGTACAACGAGTAAGAAACATTAAGCGACAGTGTCGTATTGATAATTGGACACGCTATTTCTCTTCCATATCACCCTCGGATGAACGGATGGGCGAGCGCCTCCTTGGGCGTGAGTCTGCGCGACGGGTCGAGGGCAAGACACTTGTCGAGCAAATCGATAAACGAGAGCAACATCTTCATTTCATCATCCTTCAATTTGACGGACGAGGGCGGCATGAGTCGCGCCCGGAGATCCCTCGAAGGCTTTGAAATGTGCACTTTGCATACGACGTTCTGAGTCGCATCGGTAAGACGGTCCGATAAGCCAAAAAAAAGGGTGGATACTCACGGCCCCAGTGACGCGGTCCGTCTCTATGCTCTCAAAGCCACCCTGTTCATCAAAGAACACATCACCAAATTTCGCCTTCTTGATCATTTTGGCGTTGAAGCGACCTTTGAGCTCCATCATGAGTAAGAGCATTTGATTATTTGAGCGCCCAGGGAAGAGAATTTTGCCAGTGTATAGCTCGTACAGTGTGCATCCGATGGACCACACGTCGAGCGCTGGGTCGTACGGTACTCCGAGGACTAGGAACAGCACGTCAGAATCGGAACTTGACCAAATCAGGGCGACGTACTAATTTCGGGGGCGCGATAAAAGCGGCTGACCAAGTAAGGAGTGATGTCATGCTCAGAGGCATCGGAAGCTGAACCCAAATCGCACAGTTTTAGGACTGTCTTTTGCTCGTTTACCTATGCCACTCATCAAAGCACTGACAGGTGTCAAGCTACGACAGAACTCACCAAGATGTTGTCAGGTTTGATGTCCGCGTGCATGATGTTGGTTTTCTTGAGAAGACTCAAGGCAAGGAAGAGCTGGTGTGCATAAGCTCTTACGGCCTTGATATTTAAGCCGACATCTTTGCCAAATCGCTTGACAACGTCCCTGAGATTCATGCTATTCCCAATTGTCAAAATGAAGAAGAGAAGAACGGGACCACATGGAAACACACCTCAATGACTCAAAAACGAGGCAAAGATGCCCGCGGTGTTCAAATGTTCTTTCTAAGCGAACGATATGCTTTTTGTCATCCGGGTCAGCTTGCCTCAGTTTGTTAAGAATCTGAATCTCTTTCATTCCAGCCCGATACCTGTTCATGCCGTGAGCCTTGAGACGGAGGGAAATTGCGAGAAACACGGACATGGACTCTTGGCACCTGATAATCTTAATTGCAACCTCTTTACCACTCTCACCAGTATCTTGAAGAACGCGGGCTCTAACAACGTTCGCAAACATTCCCTTTCCGAGAGACGAGAAGACTTGATAACGTCCACCATCTAGCTGCTCACCAAGGATGACCTGGTAGTAACCTTCTGGATCTGATGCAGAATCGAGAGTTGTCGTAATCAAGGCTGGAGCAGCCGGTTTCTGAATGTAATATGGGCATGATGACAATGATCTGGAAGACGAGTAACATACCACAACCTTCTTGACTTTCTTGACCTTTTTCTTCTTTTCCGTCGTTAATATTGCAAACATGTCGTCAACATCCTCTTCGTCCTCTTCCTCCTGCTCTACTTCCTCGACGTCGATGGATATCGGTTCGCCGTTATATGCTCTAATGCGTGCATCTTCACGAAGGTCCAAGGTAGGATCGTAATCAGCAGCAGAAATTTGTTCACCAGTCCCATCCTGTGCTTGCGCATTTGTACGTGCCTTTCCTTCGTCTTCATCCTTTGCGAGTTCAAATACACCTGGTTCAGGGGACGGCGATGCTGAGTCTCGTTTGCCTTGCGAAGTCGTCAGATAAGAACCAGTTTCGACACAAACCACCTACCGGTCAAGCCATTTTGTACACCCGCCATTGGCTCTTCCGGTACAGCATCGACCGCACTGTGGGTCTGAGATGGTAGATTAGAAACGGAAGAAACAGGCTGAGGCGGTTGAACCGCACTGCTTGGTGGACCCGGACTTGGGCTGACACTCTGCATATTGCTCGCGATTCCAGCATACTTTGCAAGAATGACCTGTCTGCGAGCGCGTCGTGCCACACGGGAAGCTTCCTCAGGCTGTTCCACGTCCATCTCGAGCTCGAGCTCTGGTTCTGGTTTGGGCTTGGGCGGCGCTGGCGGTTCTGCGCACGGGGGTTCTGTTTGCTTTCGATCTGAAGGTATCGGAGAGGGTGGTCTCAGCGTCGGCGGGGGTGATATCCTTGATAAGAATTTGTTAAGCAGAGAAAGAATACGATAAACTTGTACCACTCACTCGCCTTCTTCCTTGTCCGAGTCAGCGCTCTGGGGTGGAGGAGGATGTCCATTGGAGACAGGACCGTCCGCGGTAGTAGGGGTGCGATGCCGTCCGTCGTCCTTTCGTCGGTGGTCTCTGTCGTGTCGATCCCGGTCACCGTAGTCGCGCGCCCTCCTCGAGTCCCGTTCTCTTTCCTTTTCCCTGTCCCTATCTCGCTCTCGCTCTCTTTCCCTGTCCCTGTCTCGGTCGCGGTCTCGTCTGTCGCGACTGTCTCGCCTCGGTCGCTTCTCGTCCCGCCACCCTCTTCCCTCATCTCTCCCCCTCTGACGCTTATAAGCAGAGTGCGAGTGTGAGTGCGAAGGGGAGCGGGCACGTCCATCCGACTCGCCATGGTGGTAGCCCTCCCAGGATCGCTTTGGGCCTGCGGATGCGTTAGTCATTCTTGTTCGAGGGAATAATTTGGTTGACGGGGCACCACACGATCGTAATCGAAAACGGGGGACGAAGAGTTGAAGTGAGAACAGTGAAAAGACGGAAATGTCGGTGTTTATTTCACAAACTCCCGGAAAAGGTCCGTGCGCAGCACTGACTGACACTTTCTTTGTGGCCAACGACTAATTTACTTTCTCCACACTGCTGCAAGGTGTGTGTCACGAAAGTGCATAGCGTAGAGCATGCCACAGCCTTCGGAGTAAAAGCTGACAGACGCCATATGCTCGCAACGGTACTATAGTCGACCCTCCTGGGGGCTGTACTATTCAGCCCATCCTCGCCGTAGAGGGTCGCCGTGGCCTCGAAAGTCCGGTGTGTGCTTGTATTACTGTAAGCTGACTTACTCATTTGCGCCTCGGAATTGATTTCATCCGTGCTCTTATCGATATTCGCAAGTGCAATTCAATCGTTTTCGTCTCCCACTATGTATCTCCACTTTCTTACCGCCGATCAGCCACCATCAGCGTCCAGGTGTAGAAAGTAAGCACAAATATCCAATTCAAAATTCCATCAGCACAAATTATCCTTCTAGTGCATTATCTGACACGAATGCCTGTGAACTTTGATACCAATGTCGCTTAAACTATCTATATGCGTATGCATTACGTCGCTACGTCCATGTGATCTACCTCGCTTGGCTCTCGTCGTGTCAGACAGTGACGGAGAAGAAAGACCATCCAAATGTAGGTTGGATTATAGGTACGCACCGCTCATACAATTTTGCTCGTCATGTGGCAATCCATTGCTAATCGTAATCGGCATCACTTCCTCGGGCACCTGACTATTTAATGATTCGTCGACTTCAGGATACTGCAGAATCTGGGCAAGCTTTAAGAAATTTTCCCTATTCGGTAAAACTCGTCCACACGGGGCGGTACAAATAGGGGCAGAAACCTGTGCCTCTTCGGTACGTCGCTTTCTTTTCTTGCTGACCACCACGGCTAGAACCCGCCGAGGAGCGGTATCTCTTCACCGCCTTGTTCGCTCACCTGACCTTACGACACATGCTGACTTGCTTCTGATGGATTTGAACTAAGTCCTCTTGTGTAGCAGCGGCGTGATCGCACTCAATAACAGAACATATAAATTGCCAATACGATCGTGTTTGCATCCCAGCACGTACGCACACCGATCTCTACCCACCACCATGAAGTTCATGTCCCTCGCTGTCGCCACCTTCTCGTTCGCCCTCTCCACTTTCGCGTTGACTGCCTCGTACGATACGAGGTACGACGACGGATCCTACTCGTTGACTAATGTCGCATGCTCCAACGGCGTCAATGGTCTCATCACGAAAGGTTACTCCACTCTTGGATCCCTCCCCGACTTCCCCTATGCTGGTGGTACGTACACCGTGACCGGCTGGAACTCGCCCGCGTGCGGCACCTGTTACGAGGTCACCTACGGTACCAAATCCATTTACGTCTTGGCGGTCGACGTGGGCAGCGATGGATTTAACCTGTCTGAGGCGGCGTTGAACGAGCTCACGGGTGGTTTGGCAGTCGAGCTTGGGAGAGTGACAGTCACGTCGGTTCAAGTCCCCGCGTCCAAATGTGGACTCAAAGCCTGATACACGGCAGACGAATGCCAGATAGGTAGGCGCCCAGTTGATCACGAGCGCTTCCTGATGCACATGATATAGGACAGGAACATTTTTCTTTTCTTTTTACGCCATGACGATTCGATTACCATTACTTGTGAAAGCACACGCTCAAAAGGACCTTTTGTGTTTTTTACTGCGGAGACTTTCGCTTTAGTTGGTTGGTTGGTAGGCATTTTTCGGTTTGGTACATTATGTAACTCTACGGACGATCCAACACGAAAACAGATTACCGTACCTGCATAACACACCGGGAGCTCCAGAATTTTAAGCCCCTCAAAATATAATTGAAAATTAAATTAGGCAATAAAATAAAATAAGTGCCACTTTTGTCAGGCTTAAAATATTTTACAACAGCAACCCCAGAATCTATCCGGATAAGATAATACAGTATTACATACTCTGAAACTCAGCATAATAATTAATTCAAACCAACTGATAAGTTTATCTTTTGTTATTAGTTAATTGTAGCTAGATAATATAATATTTTGGCACATATTTTATTGTTATTGACATGACATTTGATATTATTAATTTTTGTCTCAGGCTTATAAGGCAATTAGAAAAGTATTTTTTTTTATTGCAGCATTTAAGTAAATGGGTGGAAGATAGGCAGAATGTGGCAATATGGTAGGCACACATTAGATATCTGTTGCCTGCTTAAACAGAGTGCACTGCCTGATATTAGCTGGTAATACAACAATGTGGTATGTACATAATACAGCTACATGCAATACATTGTCTACAATACTACTTTGCATGAGTAATCATCATTCAAGGAAACACCTCTTCCAAGGCAATCAACTCCTTCTGCATAAGCCAGATCAAGTTGTAGAACTCCTGGGGCAAGTCTTTCATAACTTTCTGAGAGCTTGGCACAGAGTTGCCATGTATATACTTTGCAGCTTTTGTGCCTTTGGGCAATAGTACATCAGCATCTCTATGGCAGTCAGTATCAATAATACTCAATTCATGGGCTATGTCCCTTTTCCAAGGCATGAGCTTCATTTGAAAAACCAGCTCCATATCTTCAATATCACTTTTGTCTGAGCTCATTCCATTGCTGCCCAGTCTATTGATCATAGCATTCAGGAAGTCCCATATGTGCATTTCCTGCAGATTACCTCTCTCTTGCAAGAGGTCTACTGCATTACTAGCGACTTGCAGGTGACACTTGTATTTCTGCAAGTCACCATTTTTCATTGATAACAATGCAACCCATTAAAGCACACTCACTGCAATTCTACAACTATCTTTTCATGCCTTCTTTAGCACCTGTTTCTTTCCCTTAATCAGCCTTTGAGCAATCTCTGTGTCTTCTTCCATGATATTGTTGCCTAACAAGTGAGGCTTGGCTTGCATAACATGACCATGAATGCACTTGAATTTCTCTCTGATGGCATTGTCCCAATATTGATTGGATCTTGGTGCCATTGACCACTCACTCTCCTCATATATCTCTGTCAGCTTGTTAGGCAGAATACTGATTATCACCTGGTTTCAATGTGACAAGGGCACATGCTTGAAGTCCCAGTGGAGATCTAACCAGGTAGGGCCATCTTCCCCTATCTTCATAAACACCCTCACTCCTTTCTTTGCTGCTTCTTGAATAAGCAGGAAATCTTCATTCTTTGAAATGCTGAATACTTTGCTAAAAAGTTCACAAATGTGTTCCTTCAATGTATGATTAACCATGGCCAATCATGATTTATGAGAGCTTACCAAGTTCACATTCCTTTCTTTCTCTGAAATAGCTTTCTCATGCATCAATTGTTGAACTTTCTTTGTTGCCCATTTATGTGGAGAGGGGTTGATTGTTTGGGCTACTGGAAGGTTCCTGGAAACAATCTGGATAACTTGCTGGGCAAAGGCTTGTATCATGTCTGTGAGCTCAGCAGGCAAAGCAGCTTTCAGTTTTTGAGCATTAGAGTCCACAGGCATCTTCTCATTGATTAATGCTAATTTACCATACCCATGAATAGACTCACTTCAGGAGATTGGCCCAACAACCATGATCTCAATGTGTCTGATGCAGCATGTCATGGTT
The DNA here is from genome assembly GCA_038090175.1 of Austroboletus eburneus. NCBI lineage: Eukaryota > Fungi > Basidiomycota > Agaricomycetes > Boletales > Boletaceae > Austroboletus > Austroboletus eburneus. The sequence goes on along the minus strand of JBBPMF010000344.1, from coordinate 11,424 downwards.
GCAGTGGTTGCACTATCTGTTGTACTTGAATTTTCTAAAAGAACATGTTTAAAATATGTACAGATCAGAATCTTTAAGACACTGACCTCAAATTTCTTCACAATTGTTATGTGTATGCAATGTTCAGCCTCAATCTAGTGTCTCCTCAGAGGCAAGACAAGGTCCCATAGGGGTCCAGTAATGGGGGCTCTGCTGAGGCTTGATACTCAGACAGGAAAGACTAAACACTGTGTATAGTTGCACAGATTTAGTTAAGGAGTACAGAGGAAGTAGCAGCTAGTTATACATCCCCAAACAGCCAATAGAAAAGGAGCAGAGCTCCATAAACTAAAGGAAAAGAGATAATGAAACAATGGTAAGACTGTACAGATGGCTCATGCAACATAGGGATGAGATTGGGGAACAAGATTTCAGAAGAATGAGATTGAGAAGAGGGGTCTGTAAATAAAAAATGAAGGAAGCTAAAAGGAGAAGTCCTCATCGGAGATAACCGGAATCATTATTGAATCATCTAGCATATAATCAGAGGGGAACATTGTTCATAGTGGGCCCTTGGGGAGGTATTGGTATAAGTTTACTGGACTTGTAACATTACCCCCTTCGTAAGCTTGAAGAGCCTCTTCAAAATCAATTCCCTCTAGTGGAGTCTCTGTCATTGTTGTCCTCTGGTCCAGCACATTTGGAGGAGGTATGTCCTTTGCCATGGCAAGTGGCACATCTGTTGTTGGGACAGTCTTGTTGGATGTGTCCAGGCTTGTAGACATGACAGAAGAGGCATTGATAGATGGGACAATGGGGTCGGAGGTAAGAGGTGCTTCCACATTGGAAACAAGTGAGTCAGCCATTTTTTTTGGGGTGTCGTGATGGTCCAGGAATAGGAAGGGGGTTGGGGCTCAGAATTTCCTTTCTGCTCTTTTCCTTCCCTTTAAGGTTGTGCTTCTTTTCAGATTAGCCTTCTCTCTCTCAATCTCTTGGGCTTGCACGAACCTCTTGAACAGACTTTGACCTATCTGATGGTACAGGATAAACTGGGGTGGTTTGGGGGAGGGAGGTTGTGGCCAGATTTTCAGCCATTTATAGGGCTGTTTCCCTAACTCTTCTCTCAGCCATGGTGATTCTGCCGAGAATTGGTCCACAGGATCCCATGATGGGGGGATTCCTGGCATGGCAGGCCCCATCAAATTGTTCGATGATGGGGGCAACTGCAGGGGATACAATAGATTCATCCCAGAGGGAGTTGGCAAAGTAATCTTTTCCTTGGATTTTGATGAGGGCTTGGAGGATAGGTTGGAGATAGGGAGCCATTGCGAGTCAGGAAAAGGTATTGATGAGTTGAAAAACTCCCACATCAGCCAAGAGTTGGGCCACTTGAATTCTTGCCTTGGCAAGAGAATGCTTGATGGCATGATCCATGGAGTTGGCTGGGGTAGGATTGGATCAAGCTCAGTCAAAGTTGAGCCTGACAGCCAAAGAGATTTGTTGAAAGGTTGAAATAAAGGGGGGAAAGAGGGGTGCTTCACCATAGAGGGGGTGGTTGACCAAGATAGAGAAGAGAGTAGGGCATTCAAGTACAAATACCAAGAGGGTATTTCAGAAAACAGTAGAAAGTCGATGTCCCCTGACTGGGGATAATTTGGGGATAAAGATTCCAGATTGGAGGGGTGGTTGGGCTGGCAGGGATAGTCTGAGAGATTCATGAGAGGATTCAATGGAGTATTCTTTTGCAGAGGAGTAATGGAACATTTCTGTTAGATTTCCAGATCTCTTGACTCTTTATAAGCATTTACCATCTGTTGGAAATTTGTCAGATTGGTTTTTGATTCCCAGATATCATCCCCTGATCTGTATCCTTTCCATCTGATGTGGAACTGTCAGAACCCCTTTCTTTCCCTATGGGTGACAATTTTATTAATCTCTCACTCCTCTTCTCTGTCTATTAACTCCGGCAGAGGTTTTATGTATTCAATCCCATGTTCCTGGATTTCCTTAAATGGAGAGAGGAGAGCCGCATGAAACACATTATGGATTTTCCATGATTGGGATAAGTGGAGTTGATAGAATACTGGGGATAATACTTGTTCAATTTCAAAGGGTCCTTCTCTCTTGGGGGTAAGTTTTCAGGAGGGATAGTTCGTCTTTAGATTGGTGTTTTCTAACCAGACTTGTCCCCTACTTTCCAGGGGGTGAATCTGGTGTTTTTTCATTGCTCCATAAATAACCTTGCTCTCTCATGTGTGGCCTGTGCTTTGGAGTGGGCTTCTGTCAATGCCAAAAGACGGGACTCTAAATCAGGAACAAAGGTTTTTCTGATAGGTGGGTAAGCTCAGAGGGAGTAATCTAATAATAGTTCAAAGGGGGATTTCCTGGTAACTGAATATACCACCAAGTTGTGGTGAAATTCTGCTAGAGGTAGGTAGTCGGTCCATTTCTCAGTGAAGTCAGCACAGAATATACAAAGATAGATTTCCAGTTCTTGGTTTACATGTTCCATTTCTCCATCAGTTTGGGGGTGATATGCAGAGGATAGTGCTACATTATAGTGGAGTAGATGGGTGAGTTTTCTGACAAATACAGAGGCAAACTGTGGGCCTCAGTCTAATATGATTTTATTGTGAAGTCTGACCCTTTTGAAAACATGGTCCAAAAAGAGATGTGCTACTCCAGCAGCATCAATCATTTTAGTACAAGGGCAGAGAATTACCCTCTTCATAAGACCATGGTCGACCATGACCATAACACTGTCAAATCCCCTGGAGAGGGGTAGTCCAGAGATGAGATCGACTAATATTTGTTGAAAGGGGAGGGTTGCCTTTGAGGGAAGAGGGAGTAGAGGGGGGTGGGTGGGATGGGTGTTAACCTTTGAGGTCTGACAGGTTGGGCACCCAGCGATATAGTGTTGTACAAATGAGGGCCACCAGTATTCTTTTTCTAGGTTAGCAAGAGTTTGAAAATGTCCCATGTGTCCAATGGTTGGTGAGGAGTGTAGTTCCTTGACAAGGAATTGTCAGGCTTTTTCTGGAATGTATAGTCTATTTTTAAAGTAGAGTTGTCCTTTGTTAAAGGATCAATCGGTTAAGGTGGATCTTGGAAGAGGAGGTGTGCTATAATACATAGCATCTAATGCTTGTAACATGAAGGGATCTTTGGTTGTGGATGAGTAGATTTTCTCAGCTAATGTCAGGTTCAAAGAAGAGATGAACAGTTCATCTGATAGCAGGATGACATCAGCATTATCATGGGTGGTGTCTATCCCATCCTTGTGGGATAGAGCATTGGCCAGGCCCATCTGTGTTCCAGGTAGATGGGTGAAAGATAGATCAAAATCTTGGAGGAACATTTGCCATCTGGCATGATGTCAGGATAGCCTTTGGGGGGTGCAGAAGTATGTAAGATTTTTGTGATCGGTGAGGATGTTTACAGAATATTATGCTCCTAGCAGATGGTGTTGCCAGTCCTCCAGGGCATGTATTACAGCCAGTAGCTCTTGGTCATAAATGTCATAATTTCGTCTGGCAGAGCTAAGGGTGGTAGATTGATAGGCATAGGGGTATAATTTCCCATTTGTATCTTTCTGCATGAGGACTTCTTCAGTTGCTAAGAGGGATGCATCTGTCATAACATAAAAGGGTTTGTTGGGATTGGGTTGGGCTAGAACTGGGGCAGAGGAGAAGATGTGCTTCATTTCATTGAAAGCTTGTTGTTGAGACTCCTCCCAGTTCCAGTTGGTTGTTTTGTGGATAAGGAGATTTAGGGGGTTTACTTTCTGGGCGAACTTGGGAATAAACCTTCAGTAGAAGTTGCAAAATTCCAGGAAGGATCGAACAGCTTTTATGGAGGTTGGAGGTGACCATTCTTCAATTGCTTTTAACTTCCCTTTATCCATAGCAATAAAACCAGGTTGAATAGTGATTTCTAGGTAGTCCATGGAATCTTGGTCAAAGTGCATTTCTGGAGTTTGCATCTCAATCCCAAAGTCCTCAATCATTCCAATACTTTTACTGTTCTTTCCTTGTGTGTCTTTGGTTCAGAGGAGTGAATAGCAAGATCATCCATATAGATGATGAGCCATCCTTTGGCAATGTAATCGGAAAAGTGTTACGCTTGTGCAATGTCTAGTCCCAGTGTGTCCTCAAAGGTAACACAACATCCTATAGAAATCCAAAGGGGTTCTCTGCTGAGACTTGAGACTCAGGCGGGATGAGACTAAACACTGCATATAATTGCACAGATCTAGCTGGAAAGCCTATAGGACAACTACAAGGTATTTATACAGCCCAGAACCATCTTGGAACAAAAAAGGCAATGGGACAGGGCACATGGTACACTACAATGGCCTCGTGGATCCATGGTAAGAATGGGAATACACTACCATCAAAAAGGAGGATGGAAGGAGGAGTGGAGGTCCATGACAAAAGTAGTTCTGGAAACACATGGTAAAAGTTACAGAAGGGGGAGAAGCGTTACGTGTCAGCATAGACCCGAGAAGGAATAGACGTTAACGTCGCTTATTCAGCTGACGTGGCAAGGGTTTGATAAAGGGATGTCCTTTATCCTCAGCCTCAACGGTATGTCGTGAGCTGTTGACCTGATCAACGTATGTTGCGACTCAGGGATGAGGGGACCGCGTGATTGTGCGGTGATGAGGGTACGAAGGGAGCGCCTACTCAACAGTAAGGCGAGGACTGGAGGACCCAAGAGGAATCGATGATCAAGGTAGATTCGGGTAGGTCTAACTTGGGGAATACATCGAGGGTATCGAGGGGTTTATATATGCGAGCCAAGGGTGAATAAAGCGGAGCGTAAAAGGGATGACTCGACTAATAGAAAGCGATGAAATCGCGAAGAAGGGGAATGAGTCAGAGATAAATGGTGATAATACAACTGCGGGTACTGCGGATGAGTCACGCTAAATAGGTAAGCAGAGATAAGGGAATAAGAGAGAAATAAAGTGGCTCGAGTGGGACTCGAACGGCAGGAGCACTGTCTGTTACGCGGGCCAAGGTAAGAGCGAAGAAAAAGAGAAAAGGGTAAACACGAATCATAACAGCTATTCTGCTCCTATGTCCTCTGCTACTCTGTGTCTGCTTTACTTCTTGCACTCATGTATGTTATGTTATGTTTCCCTTTGTTCTCTTTGTAGTTAGTCTCTATTCCATCACTGTGGTGCTCAGGGTAAGGTGCACAGCTCTGGCTGTGCGACTGACTGGCACAGCAGCAGTAATCTGTTTCCTTCATTGCTCTGACCCTGACTTTACTACATTTGGACTTTGACCTCCATATATAAATCCGCTGTAATATGTCTTAGCCCCTCAGTTTGAATATCAACTTAGTTCTGTCCTCTGTCCTCTCCTCCATCATTGAGCTCATCAATAAGTTCTCTTGCTTGAGTCTTGACAACTCGCCTCTGATCTCTGGTCACTCTGTATCTCCACTCTGCTCCCCTCATAAATTAGGGACAACAGAACTGGACAAGGATGCATCACATAAGATAAAGCCGAAGTCCCTACCCCCTCCAATCAACTCTGGCACTCCAGAGTTCACTGCTCAATCCCTGACAGACCCATACTTTACAGTATATTTGAACTCATGCTTGTTCGAGTTCCCATTCCTTCCCTCCAACAATCGACAACCACCCATGGCCACACATACCATGCAGATGCAATTCCAATCACGGATGCACCAGGCCTCTGACAACAAGTGTGCTTCAGCCACTTCCCCACTATACCATCCATTATTGTTTTTTGCCAGTTCACATCATGGACCAGCTGTTGTCGACAAGTTCTGCAGTTTCTCCACCCATCGAACTTTTGCTTCCACATTGCAGGTACCACGCCAACTGAGGTCTCCAACCCCAGGTGCTCGCATCAAAGAAGTCATTGACAAAGGCAATGAAACAGACAGCTCCCACACCAAACAGCCCCTATCTGGCAGATTCAACACATCATGGCACCATCATCCTCCTCCACATGACAACAAACTGTCAGACCACTGATGGGTTTAACCCAGACAAACTCAACCTGCCAGATGACAATGATGATGACTATCCCACTAGTGGTCCCCCAGGATCTGGTGATGACCCCAACCCTGGCAATGGACACGACAGTGACAAAGACGAAGACAAAAACATTCTGGTCCCACAGAATGCACTCATCAATTTGGCTGATGCCATTTGCGGACTGTCACATGCCAATTGCTGTCCCACCGAGTCCAGAAGCCAGTGGACCAAGGTTCATGAGCCTGACCAGTTCAACGGCACAGAGCCTCAGAAACTCCATACATTCCTGGTTCAGTGCAAGCTGAACTTTCAAGACCAGCCTAGGGCCTTTAGGACAGACCGCGCCAAAGTCACATTTGTGCAGTCTTACCTCAAGGGCATGGCCCTAGAATGGTTCAAACCTGACCTCCTCGACATGGAGGACCCTCAACTCTGTTCTCACTGGATGGATCATTACAGGGACTTTGTGCTCAAGTTGCAGATCAATTTTGGTCCTCACAACCCTGTTGGAGATGCCAAGCACCAGCTTGACAACCTCGCAATGAAGGACATGCAGTGTATCAACAAGTATGTTGTGGAGTTCAATAGGATCACTTTGCAAGTCTGTGGCTATGGAGAAGGTGCTCTCCATTACCATTTCTATAATGGCCTCCTGGACAGAATCAAGGATGAAATCTCCTGTGTCAGCAAGCCTGCAACACTTGCCACACTCCGTCATCTTATGCAATCAATTGATGTGCGTTACTGGGAGCATAAGTCCAAGATTAACCATCAGCAGAAGCCATCCGGCAACAAATCCTCTGATGCCAAATCCGACAATAAGTCCTCTGATAACAAGTCTGGTGGCTCAAAGAGCAACAGCTCCAAGGGCAAGTTCACCACCACTTCCCCCACTTCTGGTACCCCTGGTATCGCCAACTCTTCTTCTAAGCCTGACCTCTCTTTGAAGCTTGGCGAAGATGGCAAGCTGACCACTGCCGAATGCAAATGCCACTTCAACAATAAACTCTGCATGTTCTGTGGTCAAGGTGGCCATGTAGCTAAGGATTGCCCATGGTCAACTTCAAAGGCATCCAAAGCACATGCTGCCAAGACAACTCTGGAAGCTAAACTGGAAGCCTCCTCCAAGGCAAAAAAATAGAGTGTGACCTCCATGGCTCTGCACAGCTGGATGGTCGCGTTGACTCTGAATGTGCAATCAAGGAGCTCCATCTCAATGCATCTGCTCTCTCAAATCCCCAATCCCTTATGCCCTTCGTCTTTCTTGTATCATATGATCTCCATCCTTTCCCCATGTTAGTAGACTCTGGCTCCTCCGACTGTTTTATAGACACCACTTTTGTGAATAAGAAGAATCTTTCCACCTATACTGTCCCTTCACTTATGCTCCATCTCTTCGATGGCATGTCAAATATCACCATCACTCAAGCTACTGACCTATCCATCCTCTTCAAAACTGGTTATATCACCCTGATGACATTCTATGTCACTCTGCTGGATGGCTCCTGCACTTTGGTCCTTGAACACAACTGGCTTACCTGCTACAATCTGTTGATTGACTGGGTCACAAGCAGTATTTCTTTCTATTCTACTCTGCAGCCCAGTCCCACACTTCTGAGCTTGCCCCTGACTCCTAAGGCATCTCCACCTCCAGTTGTCCCCTCTCCAGATCCACCATGTTTCTCTGATCGCAAGGCTCTGCCCATCACACTTATCAATGCTCCTGCATTCATGCTGGCCTGTTGCCTACAAGGTTCTGTGCAGTTCAGCATGCACATTTGACCAAGAGAAGGTGATCTCCACACCACAGCTACTGAATCTCCCGAACAGATTAATCTCTCTGGTGTTCTGTTGGAATACTATGAGTTCTTCAACATGTTTAGCAAACGACAGGCAGATACTCTGCCTCCTCACCATGAACACGATCTCAAGATTGATCTCAAAGAAGGTACCTCTCCTCTGCTCAGCACCACCTACTCTCTCTCCCCTTCCAAACTTGAGTCTCTCCACGCCTTCCTAGACAAGCATCTCTCCATAGGATTTATTCGACCCACTTCCTCCACACATGCTGCTCTGATCCTCTTTGTCTGCAAGAAGAATGGTTCTCTCTGCCTTTGTGTTGATTTTCGAGGACTCAACAAGATCACCAAGAAAGTTCTCTGCCATCTCCACAAACATGATCTTTACACAAAACCTGAGAAGTGTGAGTTCCATATGGACTCCATGGAATACTTAGGTTATTGAATGTCTCCATCTGGCCTCACCATGTCCCCAGATAAGGTGCAGTCGATCCTTGACTGGCCTGAATCTTGGAAGGTCAAGGACGTCCAATTCTTCCTTGGATTTGCTAATTTCTATAGATGGTTTATCCACAACTACTCCAAAATTGTCATACCACTTACCCACCTCACCTGCAAGAGTGTCCCTTGGCAATTCACGGATGCCTGCTGCTCCACTTTCTAGGCACTGAAAGCCACTTTCACTTCTGCTCCTATTCTTACGCATTGGGCTCCTGATGCTCTGATTATTGTAGAAACCAACACCTCTAACTATGCTATTGCAGGTATTCTTTCCATGATGTGCCCCGACATGGAAGTTCACCCCATTGCCTACTACTCTCAGATGTTGACCTTCCTGGAGCTCAACTACAACACTCATGACAAGGAGCTGTTAGCTATTCATGAAGTGTTCCACACCTGGCAGCATTACCTTGAAGGCTTCATGACTCCAGTTGATGTGGTCACTGACCATAAAAACCTCGAGTACTTCACCACCACTAAACTCCTGACCCGCTGGCAAGCCTGGTGGTTGGAGTTCCTCTCCCAATTCAACATGATCATCTGTTTCTGCCCTGGCCAACTTGGCGCTAAATCCAATGCCCTCACTAGATGCTGGGACATCTATCCCAGAGAGGGGGATAAGAACTACACTCAAGTCAATCCCCACAATTTCCGCCCCATTTTCACCCAAGAGCAACTCGCTGCATTCCTACAAGCTACATACCTTGCATTCTCTGTCCTCCACACAAGTATGCTCTTTGACCTCAAGAAACTCCACAGTGATATTCTCTCCACCCTCCCATCTGACCCTCTTGCCATAATCTACATGACTGGATCTCCCAACCCTTCTTCTGACCCCGTATCCAACACTCCCTCCACTTCCCACTGGACTGTAGATGTAGATGGTTACCTCCATCTTGATGGCTGCATGTACGTGCCCAACATTGATGACCTCCGTCTCCGCATTCTCCACTTCAAGCATGATCATTCCCTCTATGGTCATTTTGGTCAAAACTGCACTCTGGAACTAATCCGCTGTGAATACACCTGGCCAGGCATCTGTACCTTCGTCAAAGAGTATGTATCTGTTATGATTCATTGGGCCCCTCTTTCTTTTTCCTAATCCTCTTACCATGTACACCAAAGGACCTTGACCCTTGCTGTTCAAACCCCACTTGGGTTCTTTCTTTTACCATTGCCTTTGCAATACCACTTACTTATTTAGCATGACTCATCTGCAGCTGTATTACCAACATTTATCCAATGCCATCGCATCTACTCCATAGTGACTCAGCTTCTTTGCAATTCCATTGCTTTTCACCGCTGACTCACCTTCTTCCATTGACTCACCCTTAATCACTTGGCTCGCATATATAAACCATCAATACTCTGGTGTATTCGCTATTTTAGACCTTCTGCAATTTACCTAGTATCTTGGAGTTGCTTTCGGATCCCTCAGTCCTCATCCAACTGTTGAGTGGACGCTCCCTCTGAACCCTCAATCTGTTGCTAGTCCTGTGATGTCCCCAAGACCCGTTGATCCCTTGGCCCTCAATGGTCCTCAGAATCTCTGCCAAGGAAGATCCTTGAGCAGACCCCCTTCGACCCAACATTAGTCTTATGCCAGCCTTAGCCTCCCTGTCAAGGAACCCCCTCATCAGGCCCACTTGTCCTGTCTGCTGTATAGTGACAGTAAGCCCTCGAACCTCTGCAGGCCTACGCTTGACCACATCAAGCGTAACAAAAGGTCTAAGATCTCCTCTGATCAGCTATCATCGTATAAGCCTCCACCATTGCCCACCAACACCCCAGAAACTCTAGACCCTATCCTGACCTTGCATCGTGAAGGGAAACCCTTGATTTGTCGGACACTGATGAACCCTCTTCAGAGAACCCCACTGATACTGACGAAGACCTTGTCATCCCTCAACAACCTGAGGACTTAGAACTTGCCCATTGACTCTCTGCAGCACTTAGTATCCCCAGAGTACACACCCCACCATCCCCAACCCCAGTCAATTGCCAACCAGCATTCACTCTACCCCCACTTCCAGCCCAAGTCACCATGACAACCAAACCCACTGAACTCTGTCTTGGAACCTCTGATGACTTTGACGGCTCTTACACCAATGCCATGCCCTGGCTATCCTCTATCCAGATCTACCTCATCATAAACAAAGCTATTTATGATAATGACAATAAGAAAATCACCTACACCCTGTTCTACATGAAAAAGGGCTCGGCCACCATCTGGGCCTCTACCTTCCAAGAGAAAGCCATCGCTGCCAACTCCTTTGGAACATTCACCGACTTTCTCATCAAATTCAAGGGTGCTTTTGAGCATCAGGATACCAAGAATCAAGCCATCAACTGGCTCCATTCAGAACACCTTATCCCCAAGAAGAACAGATCTTACGGTCCCAAACTCACTCAGCACATAGCTGAGTTTAGAAACAACATCACCCTCTTAGGCATCACTGATCAGAATGTTCTGATCAACTACTTTGCCACTGGCATTCTCCCTCCCCTCTCCCACCATATTCTCTCCATGGACATGGTCCTCACTAAGGTTGACAAATGGTACTCTAAAGCCATTCATTTCCAAGTCCAGAACAATTGTGCTCAGACCATTGTTAATCAACATTGTACTCATTCTACCCCCACATACCGGTCCTACCAGACTCCCACCACCACCTCCCCTTCTCAGAAAACCTGTGATCCTGACACCATGGACATCAACATGGTCAACATCTCCAGATCCCCTAAGCTAACTCCTGAGGAGCGGGAGCAATGCTTCAAAGAAGGATATTGCTTACACTGCAGGCAGAAAGGTTACCACGCCAATGCTTGTGGCTGTTACAATTTCCTCCGTTGAAGGGGACAGGGACTACTCTTTTGTTTCCTCTATGGTCTTTGCATCTATGTCCTCTCTTGAAGAGAGCGACTACTTCTCTTTTCTTTCTGAAAGCCGAAGCGAACACATCATTCCTGATCCTAACCCTTACACCGCCCATTCCGATGATGTGTTCCGCTGATGTGTTCCGTTACCCTGCCTTTGTCTTTGATGGACACAGTCTTCTCCACAGCCTACCTCTCTTTCGGGGTGAGTACTTCCCACAACATCCCAGTATTTAGACCGAGTGCCATGTA
>JBBPMF010000343.1:5550-31660 GCA_038090175.1 Austroboletus eburneus | reverse complement strand
ACTACCATTGGATAAATTACTTAATCACATCTTTAAAATATTGATTTTTAAACTGATTTGTTTACATATAAAAAAATTTCCATACAATTTTATGTAATGTTAATAAAAATATTAGTTCAAGATATTTAGTGACATATTAAAAATATAAATATTATAATCCACTAATTTGTCTTCTACTATTATATTTCTAATTCTAAATCTGATCTTTGGTTTTCTGCTTCTTCATTTCATTTCATTATTACTGTTCTGCTTTTTTACTTTATAATTTTCTGCTTTTCTAATATTTTGTAAATTTCTGTTATATTAAGATTTTGTTTAGTTTATATATTAGTCTTTTTTTATAAATATTTGTAATCCTATATTTGCACAGATTTGGCTTTTATGTATCATAACTTCATTTCTTTAACTTTCATTTTCTTGTTTTTCAATATAGCTTTCTGTTACTAATATAATGTCTATATTAATATTATAAAGTTCATAGTTTCAATTATATATTCTAGTATTTATATCACCTTATATTGCTCAAGTCTTCTATCTTTCTTGTTTTGTATTCACATATTATAATAGAATGGCAATGTTTCAATTGACAGAATGGAAGAGAAATATAAGGCAGAGCAGAAATCTCAAGTGAAAAGTAAGTAAGAAGAAAATAACAAGAAATAGTAAAATGAGTGAGAATACCAAAATATGGAGATTGAATAGAAGAATGCCATAGAATATTCATAAATAAATTAGAGGAAAAAATCTTAATCATTATTTTTAAATAATTACCTGATTATCACTGTCTAAATATGCAACTATATTATTGATATTGTAAATCTAAATGTGACATACACAAGGTCATTAAGGCCAGTAGATCCATCACAGGATCTGTCAGAAATAAGACAAGAGTATTGAATGACTGTATTGAACAGTTATATTAACTATATAGCAGAGCATTCTGAATTTGTATTGTACACTACTTAATTGGAATTTTTAAAGCCTTAAGAAGCTATAAAATTACTATTCAAAATTTTATTTAGTTCTGCCTGTTTCTTGAAAATGATGGGTATCTTCTCATATTAACTATACATTTGTTCTTTAATAGCAACCCTCTGTTATTGAAGTGCTTGTAGCAATACAGAATAATATATTTTTTCAAAATTTCAAATCTTGTGCAGAAATGTGTTTAAGGCAATTCTAGATACTGCACTAATGTCCACTAACCATCTTTGTGCTTGTAGACTGCATAAACATATAAATGAGAAATTTCTTTGATGAAAAAAATAAAAATAAAAATAAAGTATCTGAATAAACTTTTTCTTGCATGCCACTGACTTGATATCTTTCAATAAGATATAGAACATAAAGCAAATATGAACAACTTGAATTATTAATAGAGTAAACAGCATTGTCTTGTTTTCTGTTTAAAATATAGTGCAGATAACCTTTGTATAATTAACTTTAAAAGATATGTTACTTTTCAAAAGCTTATCAATGCTCTTCAGATAATCCATGAGCTATAAGAAAGCAATTTGGATATGATTTTTTTAAAGTGCCTATTGCTTGCTTTTGCATCTTTTTATAAAATATGAACAATCAAGTTCTTGAAAAGGTTAGATTAAAAATGCACTAAAAATTGAAAACTCATATTGGAGTTTTGTACAGCTTTTCAATTATTGTGATTTTTTTTGAATCAAAATCATTTTGCAATACTTCTAAGTTAAAGGAGCCATTAAACTATACATGATTATCAGACTGGCTCCAAATGATATAAATTTGAATCATTGTCTGATCTTAATTATGACCATTTAAGTTTAATAAGATATAAACAAGAATGTTCAAGGCTTGATTAACAGAAACATCCAGAGGTAGTTCAAGCCAAGCTAGATATGATATACATAAGGTGAAATAGCTATGCATGATGGACAAAGAAAAAGCCAATGTTGTCATTTACTCTCTATGGTCTCAAGCAAAGTGGTTACTGCTGATACCAGCAATTGGTTGAAATCTTAGTGATAAAGCTGCATTTCAAGCAGTGTGAAGTTGATCAAGCTGTTTTCATCTAACATGAAAAAATGTCACTTATGATAATTGTTGTGCATGTCAATGACTGCATGATTGCTACAACCTCACTTGACCTGATCAAGATCATTAAGTGTCTGCCTAGCCACTTTGTTGAAGTTACTAATCTCAGTGAGCTTTATTGGCTGCTAGGTATTGAAGTTACATAAAACCAAAAAAGTGCATGCTATTGCTCTCTCAACAAACATACATTGACTTCATTCTGTACTGCTTTCACTTTGATGGACTAAAGTCTGTTTTAACACCAATGGAATTCAGCATAAACTCATCACCAGCTAGTCGCCGTCCATCACCACTGAATATGCTACTATGTAAAATATCCCATATCAAGAAGTAATCAAATTTCTCATGTATGCCATGCTTAGGATCAGACTGGATATTTTGTATGTCATCTCACAAGTCTTCCATTTTTTGTCCAACTATTGTCAAGCACATTGAGGCACTATTCACTAAATCTACAGATATTTACTTGGAGTCAAAAATCTATGGCTATCCTATAAAGATGGAGAAAAACAACTCATGGGGTACACTAATGTGAATGGCAGCATCATGGAAGATTACCACACCATTTCAGGCTATGCTTTCCTCATTGATGGAGGTGCTGGAGATCAAAGAAGCAAGAGATTGTGCTCTCAACAACTGAGAGTGAATATGTGAATATAATATATACTGCAAAAGAAGCACTTTGACTTTGCACTCTCATTCCAACCTTTTTGGCCCCCTCTCACAGCCAATCACTCTTTTTTCAGATAATGCTATTGTGCTCATGAAAGATCAGCAGTATCATGCACATACAGAGCATATCAATATGCATATTCATATCATTTGCTGGATTATTAATGATGGCAAGATCTGACTTCTCTTCTGTCCCACTAATGACATTGTTGCTGATGTGTTTATCAAGGCACTGTTATTATCAAAGGTCAAACACTTCACCACCAAACCAAACTGTGTGGAGCTTGAGGGGAAGTGTCAGAATGTGCAAGCATTTATACTGCCAATTATGTATAAATATATATTTTCTAGTACATGACAATCAGCATCCAGATGCCATTCCATATGATGTGCACACAGCCATATACATTTCTTAGTCTATGCAATATTAATACTTTGAATACAATACAATTCATTTCATGTATTTGTTTCTAATATTTTTCCTTTGCTTTTTTTGATAGTTAGTTTATATCTATGACTATTTAGCTTCCTAGTTTGTCATTGTTACCTCAGTCTGCTCTATGTACACCATACACACTTATGCTTATCTGTATGCAGTGCTATGTTTAGATAAATATCATAGTCTATTTCACTCCATGAATGACTGAGTGCCATGTTTAGCTTTCACTGGTTTGTTGGACCTAGATGCTATCTAACCATATGATTGATCAAACACATACTATGATGCAATCCAGGTGATTGCTGTCAAACTGCTTATGTCACTCTTATAATACCCCAAAGAATAAGTGTTTATTTTTTCAGCACATGTACATACTGATCACATCCTGCAGTTTCCATACCCTACCCACACCCCAGACTATGACGTCCACATTGACAGATGAAATAGGTGATGTGCTCAGTCACATTCCACATCAGCTATGCAGGTTTTTTGTGCTGTTCTGATCACTATTGATCACAGGTGCAGTATACAACTGCTGCACAGGATGTTCAGAAATAGTATTAGGTACATATAAGCATGAGAGATTTGGAATGCTGCAGAGGGCATTTGACAATGAATATTTGACTAAGGAGAGGGGGTAGCACAACACTATTTTGAATTGCCAATTGGTCAGGTCTGAATTTGCTTATCAGAGCTATAAATTGAGGTATGAATATCCTGCTTTTCATACTAGTTGATCTGAATCTTTCCATTATCAATAAACATCAATCCAGGTATGAGCAGTGAAATCTCTCTAATTTAGGGGAATAACTCACATGATTCAATTTCAGTATTGTTGTACAATTCAAGCACAAGCTTCTTAAACATATTCAGACTCAAAACTGAAGTTACTTCAAGTCAGGCTCAAGTAGCCAGTACAATACCAATTCTGGAATAATGATATAATTCAGGCTAAGTGCATATAAGAGAATATTACATATGATGAAGCACATCGCAGCCACCCACTCCTTCTCTTCATAAGAGTTATAACAGGAGAGATATGCCATGACATCATATCTTTAGTAATGCCTCTCTGCAGGCATGCACACTACAGTGATTAATAGGTGCATGCTGAGTAACTGGCACAAGCCAATGAACAGAAGCACACATATATCCTTCAAGAAATATCCATCAAGGGCAATCAAGTAAAAGCAATCTGCCAATCAATGGAGCAGGTTCACAACCACATCCACCAGCTGTGGACCCAATTCAAGGGGACTGAGATTGTGCCAGGAATGGCAGTGACAAGCATAGATATAATTCATATTCTCGGAATGGTTATTTCCTTTTTCTAAATCTCCCTTTTTAGACAAAGTGAAGTAATTTAACACATCTTGGATTCCATACTCTTCCTCATCACAACTACTGCAGATATGAAATGTATATTATTGGGGAAACAGGAGCCAAGATATGGGCTATAATGAGATCCAAGTGCAATATCTGCCAAGTTCTACTGAGAATATTTATTAAAGCCTCTGCAATCCATCAGAAGCACTCCTAAAGATGAGTATTCAAACACAAATATGGTAACAGCTTGTCTTGAAGAAACAGATGTAATTAGATTCTTTTTGTTTATTTATTTGACAATCAAATACAGATAACCACTCTTTATACAGATTCCAACTTCTAGGAGTTCTATATATAGTATATATCCCCATTGCATTCATTTTCAGCAGTGGTTATTTCAACAATTATGAAACCATGCATCTCACCTGTTCAGTTATTATCATGAAGATCATCAGACTGGATACCTCTGAACTTTCTGCTGAATGGTGATTGTCCTCTAGTACTGCTTGAAACCATGTAAGCTTTGCCATTATTAAGTGGCACATAACTAACCTTCAAATAAGATTAAATAGGAAAATAAAATCTTCTAAGTCTTCTTTTAATTATTTGAATGCAAAATACCCAGAGAAAACAACAAGTCAAATGAAGAACATGCTGGTAAAGAAAGAGTAGAGAGAGCTCTCATATGCAATTATAACATGAATGGAACTTAGTAAGGAGGACACCAGCAAATATGTAGACAATTAAAAGCCATACTACCTTTCCAGAGATAATGTGATAGAGATTTCAGCATTGGAAACTGAACACCCTAATCTTATATTTTCCCTCATATCCAATATTATTTAGCTAATGTTGTATAATGTAATTTTAGAAAGTGGAAATTTATACAAAATATGCTAAAGATTTTCAGTATTCATGAACTACCATACATTGGAAGCATTTTCAATATCTTGATTCCTTTCTATTTATTGAAATCTAACACTTCCAGATCTCAGAATAAATTATTAAAATATGATAATTTGAAATTGAAATTTCCAGTTATTGGAATAAGTCTGAAAGGACAGTTACATTTAAATTTTAGATGACATCATTCATGCTTTGCATACTGATCAGTATGTTGTATAACACAAGATCACAATCTATACATTTTATATCTAAATAAAGACAGGAGTTATTACTACACTTATTTATTAGATATGAGACATAGTAAAGAAACTTAAAAACTCACAATTGTAATAGTACAACAATCATATTACATATGCAATGAGGTCTACTTTTGAAAAAACCTTCAAAGTATGGAGCATCAATGATTATTATAAGGGTGTATAATGATGAGAAGAAATATTTTGTATCATTCTGCATCCTCTTTCTTTTCAATGTTTTTTCCACTTTAAATTCACCTGGTTCCCATTATTATGATTTTGGTGCTGATATTTTCAGTACTTCTAAAGGTACATATAAGAATCAGAATAGCTCACTTCCATCCTGTAGAAACTAAAAATTATTTCTAGCTTATAGTTTCACTTCTGGATTTTCTAGAATTTTTAAATCAAGCCCATGTTTCAACAAGTGAAATCTGCATGAGCACCTTCTGAGCTTGATATATGATTTGCCAAGTAGTTTTTCAAAATTCTGGTTTAATATATATTAAATTATGCTACTTTAAATTCATTCACTAACAAGATCCTTAGCCTTTGCATAAATGTTTTCTGCACTATTTTTCATGAAAGCTGTTTTTAAAGTTTTCAATATTTCTTTTTTTTTTCTATAGAGTACATTTTTCCTGTCAATTGTGGAATACATCAGCATTAGTCAATTATTTACCCTCTTTTCCACTTGAGCTCCCTTGCTTCTGTTTTCTTATTTCTTCTAAACTTTTTGAATAAATTCTCTATATTTGTTTTTTAGAGTCAACTTGTAGCTCTTTGTTACAATTCGTTGGGCCCCTCTTTTCTTTTTCCTATGTTTACTCATCATGTACATCAAAGGACCTTGACTCTTGCTATTTGAGCTCCACTTGGGTCCTTTTCTTTTACCATTGTCTTTTCATTACCACTTACTTATTTAGTGTGACTCATCCATAGCTGTATTATCAACTTTCATCTGATGCCATCACATCTGCTCTGTAGTGACTCAGCTTCTTCATGATTCCATTGCTTTTTATTGCTGGCTCACTTTCTTTCTTTATCTACTCTTAACTATTTGGTTTACATATATATACCCTCAATACTCTGATGTATTCACTATCTTTGACCTCCTGCAATCTATCTACTATCTTGATTGCCCTCAGTCCCTCAATTCTTATCCTACTGTTGAGTGGATGCTTTCTTTGTACCCTTGATCCATCGCTAGTTCTGCGATGTCCCTAGACCTATTGATTTCTCAATCCTCAATGGTTCCCAGAACCTCTGTCAAGAAAGACCCTTGAGCAGACCCCTCTTTAATCCATTGTTAGTCCTACAATGGCCTTAGTCTCTCTGCCAAGGAATCGCCTCATCAGACCGCCTCATCCTATCTGCTATATAGCGATAGTAAGCCCTCGAACTTTTGCAGGCCTACACTTGACTGCATTGAGTGTAACACTCTTCTGCTACAATCAAAATATTCTGAATAGTTTTTAATACAATTCCATCCAGTTGTATATTATGAAAAAATGGTAAGCTTATCAAATACCCTTACAATCTTCCCTGGATTATGGTAGCAGTAATATACAGGTAAGATATGCAGCACATGGGACAATTGGCTCTTTTCACTTTGAAATCTTCTGAGGAGATGTAATTGCTCCTCTCAGCCATATAAGCATGGCATAGTTGATGCATATGGCATGTTTACATCAGGTAATGACCAGAAATAATTTCAAGTTTTTGTTAAACACTGATTTCCTCTTGGACAATGTTATCACTTACATGCTGCATGTGCAAACCTCTTCCTGCATTCTAACCATCTTCTCAATTTTACCTGACAATCTGGCACCAGCTATTGTGCTTTCCAGAATTCTGTTTCTCAAAGTCATGATCTTTTTAGCATATTCCTCATCCTTCTCTCTCTCTTGGAGTAGCACCTTGTTGTACTCTTCTCTGAGTCTTTCAGTCATTTCCCCACTCCCATTCTCATCTAGATACATAGATCTCTCATTCTGGAGCAGTGCTTCCTCATTGAGTTCTGTAGCCTTCCAGTAGAATGTGCATCAAATTTCAATATCTATTTCTTAGTAATGAATCTTTTTCATCAAGAATTTAATCATGTTATTTAATTCCATAATGATTGAACATTTTCCATGATTGAAATCATTCATTGATTTAGTCCTCTTCATATTCAGTCTCTTTTTAAGTTCCATCACTTACTTTTTTCCCTTTTGATTGGGTATACTATTAGAGGAATATGTATTTAACACACTAGGTAGGTTGACTAATGAAGATAACTTTATCGATTTTGTCATTATGATCACAGTGATTTACTTCCTATATCTTTGTGCTTTTAAGAATGGCTTGCATATTTTCCTATTCTTGGGATTTGAAGAGTTTTGACTTTGTTTCTGAATCTGCTTCAGGTGCTCAGTCTATAATGTAACTTTATTTGTTGATGATTAAGATCAATACTTGAAATTTTTTATTTTATTTTTAAAAAAAGAAACACAAACTTACCAAATGATAATAGATCTTCTTTCCATCAGCAAAAATTGTGTATCTCAGAAAGTTTGTTCAAAGGTAAATCCACAAAGCAGATTGAATATGAGACATTTTCCTGCTCATTATTTTATTCAGGAAATAATATGATAGCATTTTTCTCAAAATTCCTAGAAGTATAGGATATGAAGATTCTTTGGTTGATTGGATAATGATCTCCAAACTGGAACAATATAAGTGATTTCAAGACATGATTAAGATTTGAGTGATTGGTCACTGATTTTATTGCCAACTTGTCTCTCATCTATGGTTTCCAAGTCTCCTTTGATTGAATAATACAGAAAATGATGTTGAGAGCAGTGTGGATGTGAGAGGTTGTGAGGAGTATGCCTGTTTCAATTCTATAGGATGGCATCATGCTATTAAAATAATGATTGGTGGTTTAGAAAGGTGGTTGTTTTCTTGGTGAACATATGATAATGTGACTATTGTAATATGTGGAGTGTGGATCAAATAATTAATAGAATAGTTCAGGCTCACTTTTCTAAAGTTGCATTCAATTTCAATATAGCATAAAAATATTTTATGCTATCATACCACTTCACTACTCTATGCCCTTTGTAAGTTTTGACACTATATTGAGTACATTATATATGGCAACTTTCTATATGGTGGTGATCATTTTGGCACTGCTGGATTCTCAATATATTGGTAATCTATATATAATCAGTTGAGAGCATTGTCACACAGAATAAAGTTGAGACTCTCATTTATATCTCTCATTCTAGTGTGAGTAGTATCCATGTAAGCCATCTTTAATTGTCCATAACTCTCACATTCAGTGAAAGTAGAAATCACATGAGTTGGACTCTCATGTGGCATCACATGGGAACAGCAAAGTCAATCTAGACCTATGAAAGTGATTAGGCACACTGATTCAGGGAAGGAAGCATATTCATTGTGATTACTACTTGTTTTTAACTGAATGAAAATCTCCCCCTTTCTCATCCTCATTCTTCTGTTTAAACAACCAGTGTTGTGAAGAGTCATTGCACACATCTCATCACTGTGATTTACTCCCACTTGTTTAGTGCTGCTGGTATTTTTCTAAATGCCTCTAAAGTAGGCTGGTAGTCAGGATATTGGTTTTTCCTGATATGAGTTTTCACAGGTTTGAAACTGCTGTCTATTCCACCACTCTTTTTGTTCTTTCTGTCCTGCATAAGCATGGCCACCTCCCTCACATGTTCAAATCTTCAGAGATGACTAATCCTCAGTTCCCTCTCTTATATACTGACTAACAACTTGGTAGTTTCTAAAGTGTACTTGTTACTTTTTTTACCTCCTTTTTTTTTCCCACAGTTCAAATTTCTTACATCATGGCATACATACATATGTATAAACAAAAGCATAGTTTTTAACATTGTACAACAAAACCATGCAATATGATTTGAGAAGTCAGAAGACAAGAAAGAGTCAACATTAACCCAGCTAGTAGTAATATTGATGCTATCTGAACATGAAGCAGCTGGAACAATATCATTATCAGTACTGATTTGGGAATGCTGCTTCACCTGAGAAACTTCATTGTTGAATTCCAGCTGGCATTTAGAGAAGTTTGCAGAAGATGTTTAAAAAGCTAGACCCTTATCTCTTATCTATGATGTCACACCTCATGCACACCATGTCCATAACATGAGGCATGCTTTCTTACTTCTTTCTCTCACAGACATACTTCTTTATAACTTATGCTTTCTTATCAGCCAATCATGTATTTTCTCCTGATCATGATATGATATCCCATTATGGTATTTACACAAACATGTACATACAGTAGAATAGTATATAAATCCCAGGACATTGAGGCTGGAGTTCCCAGCTTCAAAGTCTTGAAGATTTCCTCCTGTCATTGATTATAAGAATCCAAAGGGATTTTTCCTTTATCCAAGAGTCAAAGGATCATTACACATCTCACTACTGCAGGGCATTAGGAGTTGTTTCACAGGCAGTGAAACAACTCAAATAAAGAGGAAGCAAATAGTAGAGGAAACAACACTTTTGGTTCTTAAAGCAATAAGCTTGTAAGGGAATCTCCAAGACTTTAAAACTGGGGACTTTAGCCATGAAGTTCTGAGGTTTATATATTATTCTACTATATGTATATGTTTGTGTAAATACCATAAAAAGACTTTGTACCACGATAAGAAGAAAATACATGATTGGCTAATAAAGCCATATGAGTTGTAAAGAAGTGTACTTGTGAAAGAAAGAAGTAAGAAGCATGCATCATGTGAAACATAATGTGTGACATCATAGATAAGAGATAAGGGTCTAACTCTTAGAGCATGTAACAAGTCATATGACTTGTGGTCTAGACTGCTGATGTAAGCAGTCATGTGATAAGTTATGATGGAAAATGTCTAAGTCCCAAAGGCCTTGTACCAATAGGGGTTTTCCTTATATAGGAAGTTAGGAGTTCAACTTCTGCCATGAGCAAGTTTTGAATAGTAAAAAGATCAATCGTAACAGGCAGAGAGAGACTAAATACTATGTATAATTGCACAGATCTAGCTGGGGAGTACAGAAGTAACTACAAGGTATTTATACAGTCCCAGGTTATCTCTGAATAAGGAATGATAACTGGGAACACATGATACCAAACTGGGGCCTTATAAAGTCAGGGGAAATAAAGGTAAACTAGATCTCCATAAAGAAAGGAGATCAGGAGAGTAGAGGTCTATGTATGTCCAAAAGCAATACAAGCATATGAAATCAGTCTAAATAAGAAGAAAAGATCAAGTTGCATGATTTATCAATAATAGAAATAGACAAGTGACTGGGAGGAGCAAAGTCTTTGGAAAACAGATTCCAGTAACATCCCCAGGGAAGCCCCTCACTCAGGTCATTAGGTAGCAATAAGAGAATAGAGTACTCACTTGTAACACTTGGGTCATTAAACAAAAACAAGAAGATAAAACACTTACTTGTAACACTACCAGCTTCTACCAATGTGGATCTCTCTATAGCTTTACCCAGCTGCCCTTTGCCATATTTTTCTCTGATTCAGATAACAAATACATGTGGCAAGTCACATGACTTGTGGTCTAGGCTGCAGTCACATGATAAGTTATGATGAAAAACATCTAAGTTCCAATGGCCTTGTGCCAATAGGGATTTTTTATATATAGGAGGTCAGGAGTTTGACTCCTGCCATGAGTAAGTTTTAAATAGTGAAAAGAGCAATCATAACAGCCTGAATCTGGAGTCTCAACAGCAACTCCCTTGGATTTCTATAGGACTTAGTATTGTTTTGAGAATACTCTAAGAGATTGGACATTATATATACATAACATCAATATGGTTTTTTGGGAGTATTATTGAACTCTATTTCCCAAAGATTTCACCCCTTCTGGGTATATGTTGTTATAAATGCTCTTTTTCCTATTTAAAAACTTGCTCATGACAGGAGTCAAACTCTTGACCCCCTATATAAGGAAAACCCCTATTGGCACAAGGCCACTGGGACTTAGATGTTTTCCACCATAACTTATCATGTGACTGCTTACATCAGCAGTCTAGACCACAAGTCACATGACTTGTCACATGTCCAAGGGCTAGACTCTTATCCCTTATCTACATATGATGTCATAATGATGTCACACCCCATGTTTCATATGATGCATGCTTCTTTACTTTCTTCTCTCACAGACATGCTTCTTTATGACTCATGCATTCTTATCAGCCAATTATATATTTCCTTCTTATCGTGGTATGATGTCTCTTTATGATATTTACACAAACATGTACATATAGTAGAATAGTATATAAATCCCAGGATTTCGAGGCTGGAGTCCCCAGCTTTAAAGTCTTGGAGATTCCCTTACAAGCTTATTGCTTTAAAGACCAAAGGGTCATTCACTCTTTTCACTTGCTTCATCTTTATTGAGTTGTTTCATATGTCTATTTCTGTTCTTAACATCATTTTCTCTTCATACATACTTAGACTGAGACCACATATTTGCAGTTTCTTTTTTGTCATGAACTTCACCCTTCTGATCTCTTCTCTTTATGGAGATCTGGTTTAACCCCTATTACTGTTGACTTCATGAGATCCTAGTTGATACCATGTGTTCTCAAATATCATTTCTCATTCCAAGGTAGCCTAGAACTGTATAAATACTCTATAGTTACATTGTGTTTCCTCAACTAGATCTGCACAATTATACATAGTTTCTAGTTTCTTTCTGTCTGAGTTTGGAATCTAAGCAGTAACCCCTTGGATTTCTATAGAACTTAGTGTCGCCTTTGAGAATACTCTGAGAGATTGAACATTATGCACACATAACAAAAGATCTAGCTCTTTCCATACCTCTGCTACTATGCAGCAAGAAACTCCCACTATCTGCCCAATATTTTGTACAGGTACAGAGACAACCTTTAGGATGAGGACTTTGATGAAGAGAAACAAAGAAAATGCCAAAGATTAGAAAATTTTTCTGGCATCCTTAGAAGAAATCAACCATACTTCTACCCCAATCCTTTTTCCAACTCAAAACCCTCTGACATGGCAGAATTGAAAGCAGAACTCCCAGAAGAATTCTCTGAAGAAGGCTCTGATGCCAAATACTGAATTAGAGCCATGGGCACATACTTTATAATAAACAAAGACAAGTACAATGACTTGAAAAAGATCTACATCACCCTTAACAGGATGTCAAAAGGATAAGAGAAGCAGTTCACCAAGGCTGCATATGAAAACTTCAACAATGGTGCTATTGCCTCTAACAAAGCCACTTAACTGGAGTTCAAGGAG
Organism: Austroboletus eburneus; assembly: GCA_038090175.1. Classification (NCBI taxonomy): domain Eukaryota; kingdom Fungi; phylum Basidiomycota; class Agaricomycetes; order Boletales; family Boletaceae; genus Austroboletus; species Austroboletus eburneus. The sequence goes on along the minus strand of JBBPMF010000343.1, from coordinate 18,717 downwards.
TTTTCAAAAATCTTCTCAAACAAACAGAGTACTATAGATTCAAGAAGGAAACCTTATCAAATCACAATGAAAGAAAAAGATCTTGAATCCCTTAATAAATATGACACCAACTTCCAACTTTTGTTTTCAAATCAGAAATTATAGATCAAAATGCACTTATCAAATGCTGCATGAAAGGACTAGATCCAGATTTTATGAGATGAATCATCAGAATAGAGAAGAAACCAGAATCATGAAAGGAATGGTCAGAGAAAGCAGCAGTCCTTGTTTGACAACAAGACCAGATTAAAAATATCCAAAAGGGAAGGATAGGATTTGGAAGGAGCAAGTGAGACACAAATGCAATGGATGTGGATATCTTACAGTCTATCTTTTTAGAACAATGGATATTGTTCCCCACTGAAAGAGCTTGTCACATTAGGGAAAACAGATGCTTCATCTGTTACAAAGTAGGGTACTTTACTTGAAATCTCCCAAAGAGAGAAACTTCTTTTCCCCCCTCATACATAACCCAGCAAGAGTACAAACTCTTGAAACTTAGAAAGAACTGGTAGACAAGTATGTGAAGCAACTAGGTAAGAAACAAATCAATAAGAAAGAGGTACTGTGAGTACTCAAGGAGTGCTTTAAAGAATCTAAAGACAAGAAAACCATCTCCAAGATAAAACTTGCTTATGGCAAGAGTTAAACTCTTGACCTCCTATATAATGAAAACCCCTATTACCACAAGGCTACTGGGACTTAAATATTTTCCAGCATAACTTATCACATGACTGCTTACATCAGTAGTTTAGATGACAAGTCATAAGACTTGTAACATGCTTGAGGGCTAGATCCTTATCTCTTATCTATGATGTCACAATGACATCATACCTCATGTATAACATGCCTATTATGTAAAGCATGCTTCTCTACTTCTTTCTCTCACATACTTACTTCTTTATGACTCATGCTCTCTTATCAGCCAATCATGTATTTTCTTCTTGATACAATGTCTCTTTATGGTATTTACACAAACATGTACATATAGTAGAATAGTATATTAACTCCAGGATGTCAAGGCTGAAGTCCCCAGCTTCGAAATCTTGAATATTTCCTCTTCTCATTGCTCATAAGGATTCAAAGGGATCATCTACTTTTTATTCAAGGATCTAAATAGACTATTACACACCTCACTACTGCTGGGCATTAGGAGTTGTTTCATTAATCTGGACTTTGCATGAAGATACTCTTTATCAATGGAAAGAATAGGAAGACCTATCAGAGCCATCAATGCTAATGGAACCGCCAATCAGGCCAGACTAATAAGATTTTGTACCATCTTATCTTTTACATTGAGAGTATCACAAAAACACAGAAATTTCATCTCCTTCCTGTAAGCAAAGAAAATGTTATTCTAGAAATGAACTGGCTCAAGGAACAGAACTCCAACATTGACTAGACAATCAGAAAAGTGACCCTCTCAGTTCCAGATTAAAGTCTGAAATCCACTCTAAAGGAGAAAGACAAAAATAAACAAAGATATCTCATCAGATATGTTTAAAAAGATTCAGATTTTGAACTTCATACTGCATACTGTGAACAATACAAGATCATCATGGAAAAATATGTCCTAAAAACCACACTTTCTATCAAATTCAAAATGGAAAAAAAAATACCTGATAAATGTCAGGAGTTTAAGAATATGTTCAAAGAAAATTTCCCAAATGTTCTACCACCATCTCAACCCTATTACCACACCATCAAGTTAAAAGAAAGCTTTATTCCCCAAAGAACAAAGGCCTACCTCCTATCACTCCCAGAAAAGAATGCATGTAGGAAATTTGTAGAAGAGAACTTTGTCAATGGGCAAATCAAATCATCTCAATTCCCCCAAGCTGCCCCATTCTTCTTTGTTGACAAGAAGAACAGAAAGCTCCACCCTTGCCAGGATTACAGATATCTTAATGAATATACTGTTAAGAATGCCTACCTTCTATCAAATATTCAGATCATCATGGAACAAATAGGTGGTTCATCAATCTTCACCAAGATGTACATTCAATGGGGGTACCACAACATCCAAATAGTATCAGAGGACTGATAGAAAACTGCCTTTATCACTCCTTTTGGTCAATTTGAGCTAACAGTGATGTTTTTTGAACTATGCAACTCTCCAGCCATATTCTAGGCATTTATGAATGATGTATTTGCCAACTACCTAGAAGAAGGATGGATAATCATTTATATGGATGGCCTCACCATCATTTCTTTGACCCCTTAAAGCACAAGGAATGGACTATCAAGGTCCTAGAATGACTTTGAAGTCTGAGACTTAGATACAAACTTTGTGGTCATCCATGCCCTGAAGGATTGGCATCACCATCTGTTAGGGGCTCACCATGTATTTCAGATTCTCACAGACCATAAAAACCATATCTACCTTTGAGCTCTCCACTGACTCTTTTGATGATATGCCCAATGACAGATGTTTCTGCAAGACTTCGATCTTGCAATCACACACATATTGGACATGCAAATGGCACCTGTAGATGCTCTGTCCCAAAGGGATGAGATCTCTACAGACACAGACAATGATGAAATGATTCTTCTACCTAAAGACCTCTTCTATAGAATCATTGACCTGGCACTTACAGAATAAATCTTTCAATAAAACCCTTATCCTGAATCTGAATATCTGACTGGACCTTTGCCAATGGAGAATTTTGCTTCCAGGAATGCCTCTTTATTCCTGAAAAAGCTCAATAAAAGCTTGTTCATGATCTGCACTATACCCCCACCATGGGTCATATGGGACATTTCAGACCTCCTGCCACTCTCAAAAAAGACTCCTGATGGCCAGAGATATGTATCCATCTTTATATGTTGGTTCATCACTGGATATGCAACATGTCAAGCCTACAAGGTCAATATCCACTCCACCTTCCCCACCTGATGCCTATTGTCTTTTCAACTCTTCATCCATTCCAACAAGTCTCAGTGGACCTCATCTCTGATCTGTCTCCAGTTGATAATTTTGACTCTATTATGGTCATGGTTGATCATGGCCTTTCAAAGGGGATAATTTTCTGCCCTTGTGTTACGATTTGTTATGCTCCTCTTTTCTTTCCCTTACTTTTACTTATCATGTACATACACCAAAGGACTTAGACCCTTGCTGTTCAAGCCCCACTTGGATCTCTCTTTTCCTTATCATTTCAATTACTGCTTACTTATTTAGCATGACTTATCTGCAGCTGTATTACCAACATTTGTCTGATGCCATCACATCCATTCATAGTGACTCCAGCTTCTTTATGATTTCATTGCTTTCTATTGCTAACTCACTTTTTTCCTTGCCTACTCCTAACCATTCTGGCTTGCATATATAAATCTTCAGTACTAAGGTGTTTTTACAACCATGTCTTCAAAAGGTTTGGACTTTATGATTGAGATATCTCTGACAAATTCACCTCTGTATCTGCCAGGGAGTTGGCTCAACTACTTCAATATGATATTGCCCTATTGTTACAATTCATGGAGTCCCTCTTTTCTTTTTCCTTACATTTCACTCATCATGTATACCAAAGGACCTTAACCCTTGCTGTTCAAGCCCCGCTTGGGTTTCTTTCTTTTACCATTGTCTTTCCATTCTCACTTATCTATTTAGCATGACTCATCCACAGTTGTATTATCAACTTTTATCTGATGCCATCACATCCATTCCATAGTGACTTAGCTTCTTCGTGATTCCATTGCTTTCTACAGCTGACTCACTTTCTTCCTTTGCCTACCCTTAATTATTTGGCTTGCATATATAAACCCTCAATACTCAGGTGTATTTCCTATCTTAGACCTCCTGCAATTTACCTAGTATCTTGGAATTGCCCTTGGTCCCTCAGTCCTTGTCCTACTATTGAGTGGATGCTCTCTTCATACCCTTGATCCATTGTTAGTTCTGTGACATCCTTAGACCCATTGATCCCTCAGTCCTCAATGGTCCCAGAACCTCTGCCAAGGAAGATCCTTGAGTGGACTCCCCTTTGACCCATCGTTAGTCCTACAACAGCCTTAGCTTCCCTGTCAAGGAACTCCCTCATCAAGCTTCCTTGTCCTGTCTGCTGTATAGTGATAGTAAGCCCTTGAACATCTGCAGGCCTACACTTGATCACATCGAGTATAATACATATTCTCTATATATCACCCATAGACGAACAAAGAAATGGAATACCTCAATCAAGAGTTGGAAATCTATCTCCAGATCTTTTGTAATGGATCAATGAATCAATGGATCAAGTTTCTTCCACTAGCCAAATTTCATCATAACTTGGCTACTCACTCGGTCACTCAGATATCTTCATTCAAACTAATTATGAGATATCAATCTCAAGCCTACTCACCAGTTGGAAAGACTTTCATTCCAGAACTAGAAAATAGACTATTTAAATTAGAAGACTTCCAGAAAGAATCCTTGGCAGCTCATGAGCAAGCAAGAATGTTTATGAAACAATGAAAGAAGTCCTCATTTATACAATGGAAAGTTGGAGACAAGATCTGATTAGAAGCAACCAATCTCAGGACAAATTACCACATAAAGAAACTAGCACCAAAGTGAGAAGGCTCTTTTGAAATTGAAAAAGTAATATCCCCTACAGCCTATCAACTTCAACTTCCTCCAACATGGAGAATACATAACATGTTCCATGCAAGTCTTCTCTAATCATATGTGGAAATCTGGGACCATGGGACCAACTTCCATCAGCCTGCCTCAGAATTGGTAAATGTATTGCAAGTGAGTGTTCCATTTCATTGTCATCACCTGATGACCCAAGCATGAAACTTCCTTGGGAGTATTACTGGACTCCTTTTCCTAAAGACTTTGCCTCTCCTGGGCATATGTCTATCCCCATACTCAACAAGCCATATGGCCTCCTGTTTCCTTCATACTTAAACTAACCTCATGCATTTACACTTCCTTATTTGTTACAGATCTTCTCTCTTCTGGTCTCTTCTCTTTATGGAGATCTAATTTATCCCTCATATCTCCATTGATACCATAAGGCTCCAGTTTGGTATCATGTGTTCTCAGTTACCATTCCCCATTCAAAGGTAGTCTGGGACTATATAAATACCTTGTAGTTACCTTGTGTTTCCCCTGCTAGATCTGCTGCTAGATCTGCACAATTACATATATATAGGTCTAGTCTCTTCTTGCCTGAGTCTGGAGTTTCAGCAGCTACCCCTGGATCTCTATTGGACTTAGTGTTGCCTTGGAGGACACTCTGATAGATTGGACATTATGCACACATAACAAAATGGAGAAAAGAAATGGAAATTTAATAAGACCATCATCCATAGGGGAAGAAAGAAAGCCCATCAGTTCTGCATCTGATGGAAGGGATATGGCTCCAGTGATGACACATGAGAACCAGAACCAAATCTAGTCAATAACTCAGAGAATCTCAAAGTTTATAAATGCTTCAGAAACCTCTGAGATTTTCCATAATATGACCTTCCCTGCTGAATACTCCATTGAATCCCCCTATGAATCCTTAAGACCCAATGCTCCCTATATTCCCCTTCTCAAGTTCAGAATCTTCATTCTTGAACTACCTCCTATCCGAGAACATCAATACTTCCCTGTTTTTTGAAATACCCTCCTGGTATTGATTCTTAAGTGCCCAGCCCTTTATCATCTTGTCATCTCCCACCTCCTTTACAATGAAGCACCCATCTTCCCCCTCCTTATTTCAGCCTTTCAATGAATCTCCCTCTATGTGCAACTCAATCACAACTGAGCTCAAAGAAATCCAATGCCAGCAGACTCTTAATTACTCAATCTAATACTTTTTGGCAGAAGAACAAATTCAAATCTGCCAGACTTTCACAGATCTTGGAATCTTCCAGATCATTAATACCTTCTCTCAAGTTACTATAGCTGCTGTTTGCCTGTATTTTACTATCTTGAAAATTTTGGATAAAATAAAAGCTCTCCAAATTTCCTCTAGTAATGAACAGTAGAAATCAGATTGAATTGTTAAAGTCTTGAGGGTACTGGGGCATGTATGTAATAGTAAAGAATGGGTTAAAACAGTGAGCAAATATCTTGGGGGATTTGAGTTTTTCAGGGCTTTTGTACAATAGACAGATTATGAGCAAAATGTGAAAGAATAATTCAAGATCGTAATGCCCTTGATGCACCACTGGCTTTTCATCTCTGATGTAGCTAAGCTTTGCTGCCATCCAGGCCCATGTTCCCTATCAAGTATATTGAATGCAAGCCAAGATTGATCAAATTACCATATGATAAAGTGGATTTGCATCCAGCAACAGATCAGAATCATTAGGAAGGGATTTTGTCAGCTACTGGAATAACAATGCTATGCACATATATCAGGTTTATTTGAAAGATAGATTCCTATTTACCATTGACATAAAACAACTTTCTTTGAGCTTCATTGTGAACAGCGGAAATAGCATCCTAAGTGCTCTGAATTTAATCTTCAGATGAAAAAGCTTGGAGTGGGACACTATAATACCAGTCATCAAGGAGATCATGATGAGAGAAACATTGAACCTTCAAATGGAGTTGGCTCTATAGAGGCTCTTTAAATTCTCCACAAATAAAGTTACTGCTGACTTCATTGTTCATCAGATAGCCTGTGGATTGAGAAACCAGATGAGACAAAATGCAAAGGCTATACAAGAATGAAGAACATTTGTTGATAAGAGATCAGATAGTATATATGAGTCAAATGATTGAGGAAGACCTGGGAGGCAGAGTGGCAAGTTAGAACCTGTTGTTTATGCACCAACTTTGATATATGCTTTACATAGGCTTCCTCCAGTATCTTCAAGATTCTACCTTTGGTATATCAACATAGAGAGTCTACCCTGAAGTTCTTCACAATGATGTCCTCAGGCTTTTCTCTGTCAATAATGAATTTACTGCTTCACATGGTCATGCCCTGGTTGTGCAATGACTCAGAAGAAAACAACAGCATGTTGACCAGAATGCTGTATTCTTTTCCTCACATAATTATTCATAAAGGTTAGTTATGAAAAGAGTCTTGAAAGTTACTGTAGATTGAGGTTGGAAAATGGCTATGCTATAATTGCAGCATTATAAAGTGTGGTTGGCAGAGCAATGGCACTGTTGATTTCATATACATAGGTTATTATGGAGATGATCTTCCATTACAATTTCACCATTTGGCTTTTTAATAATTAGTTGGCCTTGGCATTTTGTGATCTCCATTTTTCAAACTTTTGGACATGAGATTATCATGGGCATTGAGATAGTAGCTGACATTAAGGAGTTTAATGATTTGATCTGGTCTGTCTACAATGGAGATATTGACCAGGACTGTGCCAGTGTCAAGATTTTGAGTTCTAGGTCATTTTTGACTATGCCTTTGATTGAGTTATTCATCAGAGAAAATGTGGCAAATGTGGAGTATTCCATGCATATGTGATTGATAGAGCCACTATCCAAAATCCATTCAAAGTAAAAGCATAAGGAAGTGCCTATGAAATATGTTAAGAGATTTGAATTTGAGTGCTATATATCCAATGCACTCTCATCATCAGCAACAGCTTGGTTTGCCATTTTGTTGCCAAATTTTAACTTGGGCTTAGCATTGCTATATGCTTTCAACTTGTTTTTTTGATTGATGTAATTCTTTTTCTTTGTCTCTCTTTTTATCATCAGCTTTTTTATCATTCTGCTTCTTTCAAAAAGTGGACCTTCTTTAGCCCAGCAGATGTCACATTTGTGCCTCATGCATTTGCAGTTGGTGCATTGTAATCATTTTTCCTTCTTTGATTAATTAACATAATAGCTCATGATTGCATTTTGGCTGGCATGAATGCCTTGCTTATCATGTATTCAGTGTTTAACTTCCACAAATGTATGGGAGTCAGATAGAGCTGCAAACATAAAGTTTCAAGTAGATGGCATAGATATGTGTAAATAACATGCAAATAGATTATTCATAATGTTCTGATGCATGAGGATGAGGTCTCAGTGGTATCCTTTTATTTTCACAATATGTTCAAGCACATATTTGTCATCTATGTACCATGTGGTCATGAGGGCAGTGATGATAAGCATCTAGTCAGTTGCTGTGTTTCACAAGTAGAGATATTTTGCCTTAGTCCATATGGCCATAGCTGTGTCAAGATGGCCTATGTTGCTATGGTATGACATTCTCTGACATGGTCACAGTTAGGACTGTGTACACAAATGCATCTGCTCATCTTTAGTAAATGGTCTGATTTCTGATTTTGGCAGGATTGATAGGGGCAAAATCTGGATCAAGATATGCATCAAGTGAGACTGCCTGTAGTGTGTGATATATAACAAGCTTCCATAATGCATAGTTTGTGATGATCAGGAGTGGTTTGAGGTGAAGGAAATAATTGAATTTTGATGGTTTGATGGTTTTTAGTAGCATAAAATAAATCTTGGATTCTTCAATGGATGTTCTATTGTTATATATGCTGAGCACATCTATCAGATATGGAGATGGTGGATATGAGATATTCCATGAGATTTGAAATACATGGTGAAACAACTCTATAAAGATGAAGTAAGAGATAAGAGTAAATATCCACTTTGGTCCTTAGAGCAATAAGCTTGTGAGGAAATTTTCAAGACTTTAAAGCTGGGGACTCCAGCCTCAAAGTCCTGGAGTTTATATACTATTCTATTGTATGTACATGTTGTGGTAAATACCATAAAGAGATATCATATCATGATAAGGAGGAAATGCATAATTGACTGATAAGAGGTTATGAGTCATAAAGAAGCATATCTATGAGAGAAAGAAATAAGAAGCATGCATCATGTGAAACATGAGGTGTGATGTCATCATGATATCATAGATAAGAGATAAGGGTCTAGCTCTTTGAGCATGTAACAAGTCATGTGACTTGTGGTATGTGATAAGTTATGCTGGAAAACATCTAAGTCTTAGTGGCCTTGTACTGATAGGGGTTTTCCTTATATAGGAGGTCAGGAGTTTGAGTCCTGCCATGGGCAAGTTTTAAATAGTAAAAAAGAGTGATTGTAATACCACCCCCCCTCTATGGGTCAGATTCCTAGATGACCAGAGTTGATATGTTATTAATGTCATAGAGATTAAATATGTTAAAATAAGTAAAGGCTCCTTGTGCTAAGGCCTTTGGGTTCATTTCATGAAATAGTGCAATGGCATCTTTAGACATGGGTTTCCAGGTGTACTCCTCCTCTGAGTAACCAGCTCGGTGAATCAGGTATTCTTTTTATTGCCCATGCCAGTAAGTGTCTATAATATATTCTACCTCATACTTGACTTCCAGCTCATCATTTATGAGTACTGGACCAGATTGGAATACTGATTGTCCATTGAGGCAGCATAGATAAGGTTTGACCCTAGATACATTTACCATAGGGTAAATCTTCATATTATGTGGGAATTTTAAATGCACTGCATTGTTCCCCACACATCATGTGATTTTGAAGAGTCCAAGCCACTTCTCTGTTAATTTACATGAATCTCGCTTCAAGCAGAGATTGCCAGTAGATAGGAGTACTTCATATTTGATGGAGTACTTTGAGGTGTTAGAGTGATATTTATCCACCTGAATCTTCATATGTGATTGAGCCTGCTTGATATTGTCCCTTGTGGACTGCAAAATAGAAGTAATATTATTGGCTAACTTGTCAGCTACTGGAGTGCAACTAGTGCCTGGTTCTATCCCCATGCATGGTATATATGTAGGTCCATGTGACCTCAAATGGGGTTTTTTGTATAGAAGCCTGCTTCTTCATATTATAGCTGAATTGAGTGATGAGTAACCAGTCTGTCCATTCAGCCTGTTTTTCATGGCAATAGATCCTGAGATACTGCTGAAGATCTCAGATCATTCTCTTTGTCTGACCATCTGTCTGTGAATGAGAAGCCGTGGATAATTTAGGCTTAATACCAAGTCATTTACACAATTTCATCATTACTTGTGATGTGAATTATGGTCTGTGATTAGATACAATAGATCGTGGGATACTGTGGTTTGTTCATATGTGATGTAAATATAGATAAGCCATTTCTAATGCAGCTGCCATCTTGTTTGTGAAAATAAACTCTACTTCTTTGCTGAATCTATCAACAACAATGAGAATAAAGTTGCTTCAAGATAAGAGGAGATCTGTGAGGAAATCCACTGATACATCTATCCATGGGGCTATGGAGGCCTTCAAAGGCTCAAGCTTGGTGGCTGGCGGTTTATTGCCTGTCTTCATTCTTTGACATACATCACATCTAGTGATGTATTCTTTTACATAAGTAGCCATTCCAGGCCAGTTGTAATGTCTGTGCAGCAGATCTAGGGTCTTCTCCTGACCAGAATGGCCAGCAGATGGCATATGGTGGCAATTCATTACCACATCTTAGCAGAGATCTTTATCTGGTGGAACAAAAATCTTGTTATCAGTGGTCCTGAGAAGTTAACCATTAATATCATTGGTGAAACCCCTTTCATAAAGCTTCTGCACTTCACTTTCCTTCATCAGAAGTGTTGTGATTTTTTATTCTTTCTAATAATTTATTACCTTCATCTTGAATCTGGATAGTTCCGATTTGCTCTGGCAGAATGACAAGAACCTGCTTGTTGTCTTGTTCTACTCCTTCCACATGATCTTCTCTGTGGGAGAAAGCATCTGCTTTTCCCATTGTGACATTAGGCTTGTGATACCATATATGGTTAAATCTGGATAAAGATTGCACCCAGCATGCTTGTCATTGGTTCAGATCCTATCTGACCATAAATCATTGGAGATTCTAGTAATCATTCTTGATCTCAAATTGAAATCTAGCTCCTTCTAGATAGTACCCCTACATTTCTAATGTGTACATTACTGATAGAAGCTCTTTATCTGCAACTAGATAATTTCTTTTCTGGTCATTCATAGAGTGGGAGTAGTATATAGGTGACTGGATGCCACTTTTCCTCCTTTTGGATAAATAGTACTGCATCCATTGCATAATTGGAGGCATCACATTCCACATGGAACTGACAGTTAATGTTAGAGAAGGCGAGCACTGGGGTAGTGGTAAATTGCTTTTTAAGCATGTCAAACACTTCTTGGCATCTTTCACTCCATATAAATGAAATGTCTTTCTTAGTGAAGTCATTCAATAGCCTTGTAATAGAAGCATAGTCAGTGATAAACCAATGATAAAAGTTAGCTAATCTCATGAAGCTTCTAATTCCACAGAGATTCTTTGGGGTTGGCCACTCAAGAACCACTTTAACTTTGAATTCATCCATGTGAATCCCATCTTTTCCTATGATCATGCTTAAAAATTCTACTTCTTTGGCAAAGAATATGCATTTTTCTGGTTTTATATATAGATCATTCTCCTTGAGGCAAGCAAGGACCTTTTGTATATATGACTTTCTCATGTTCTTCTTGGGTGTTTGTTTTTGTAAATATCATCAGGTCATCTATGTAAACAATGCAGACGTCTTCCATGTCAGTGAAGAGTTTGTTTATTATTGCTTGGAAAATGGCCGGGGAATTGCATAGCCCAAAGTACATGACTAAGAGTTCAAAGGCATCATGGAAGTAGACAAAGGCTGCCTTCCATTCATTGCCATCTTTGATTTGTATGTTGTTGTACCCTCAGTAGAGATTCATCATTGTAAATAACTTAGCCCCTTTTTGTTTATCTATCAGCTGAGCAATCAATGGCAGCGAATAGTTATTCTTTACTGTGTGTTCATTTAGGTAGTGATAATCCTGTACCATCCTCTTTCATCCATCCTTTTTTGCAATGAAAAACACTAGTGAGGTCTGAGGGAATTTAGAAGGGTATATGTAACCCTTTCTTAGTTGGTCATCAATGAATGCCAACACTTCTTCCTGTTCTGTCACAGAGAGGGGTATAATCCTTCTCTTCTTGTGTTGAAATATTTCTTTTAAATCTACAGCATGGTCTCAAGGTTTTTTTATAGGCATTCACTCAGATTCTTCCTTAGAGAAAACCTTTAGCCATTTATGATAGCATTTAGGTACAAGCTCTTCTATAGATTTCTCAGAAGTTTTGAGTGGCATTTCTAGTGTGGTGTGGGCATAGTAGCCTTCCCATGCTTTCTTCTGTTTATCTTCTTCTTCTGCTGCATCACAGATGCAGATAGTGTGGTCTTGTAATAGATAGCAGCTTCTAGGGCAGCATGTCATTTTGACAGTGCCTTTCTGCCAGGCAATCTTAGGGTTGTGGCATAGCAGCCAGTTGTACCCAATAACCAGGGTGGTTCCTCCCAGATTGGTAACTTCTGCCATTATCCTTTTTCTGTGATCATCAAATTCTATGACCAAGTCCACAGAATGGGTGATGTTCCCAGCAGAGTTCTTGATTCCATTAACATTAAATATGGGTATAGGGCATGTGAGTTTCTTCATGGGTATTCCATGTCTCACAACCCTTGCTTTGTCAACAAAAAGCCAGTTAGCCCCACTGCCAAGCAGAGCTTCAACTAAATGGAGAGATTTCAGCATTGAGTCAATGAAGACCTTCATTTTGATATCTTTTCTTTGACAAACTGTGCGCATAAAGATCTCTTCAGAAATGTCCAAAGTTTCTTCTTCGATTTACATGCAGGCAATTTCTCACATGTTGATATCATCTTTTGGTAGAGAATCAGTTTCAAGGGTTACTGGGTTTTCATCAAGGACTTTATAATCTTCATTCTGAATTTAAATTAATTTAATCTGATGGCTTTCAGCTAGCCCACCACCCTTAATCCTGTTGCCTTTGACAGAGGATTCCTCAGGAGTAAATACATCTTTGTAACTATTCTAAGGATGAGCTAGTTATCTTCTGTGTATATTAATGTTATGCTTGAGCAAAGTCTAGTCCCAGTGTGTCCTTAAAGAATTCCAGGGGGTTCTCTGCTGAGACTTGAGACTCAGTCAGGGTGAGACTAAACACTGCGTATATTTGTGCAAATCTAGCTGGGGAATATACAGGATAACTACTGACTATTTATACAGGTTGGAACCATCTTGGAACAGAAGAGTAATGGAACAGGACACATGGTATATTACAATGGCCTCGTAGAGTCAATGATAAGAATGGAATAACACTGCCATTAAAAGGAGGATGGCAGGAGGAGTGGAGGTCTGTGATGAAAGCAGAGTTGGAA
>JBBPMF010000342.1:0-31707 GCA_038090175.1 Austroboletus eburneus | reverse complement strand
GTCACATAAATAGAGGCTTAGTCAATCAAGTTGGATATCGGTATGTCGCGAACGAATGACAGTGGACGCAAATGGGTCTCGGTGATTGGCCTCTTGGTGATATTGTTTGCGTGGAAACAGGGTGAAACTCAAGGACTGTTGCAATGGGCGAGGAGGTTGGTGAGCGCCTAGGTTGCTGATGACGTTGCTTCAGGTTGATATACGTACCCCACTTCTTGGATATGGATGTTTGCGTTGTTTTCTGTACGATATATGGTATGGTTCATTCTAGAAACCAATGTTGCCAGCTGTCAGTATTGCTTGAGGCGGGACGACAAAGTGTTAAGTGGGCCATCGGCTAGCTTATCTGACGTCCTGTACACGCGAGTTCCTTGGGATGACAAGAAGCATCTCGTGACCTACGCACCCCAAAACAGACAATAGTCTATCTCGATAAGTTTTTAAGGTCGAGTCCCACGTTGAAGTCGGAGACGTCGTGTGGCAGATCAGATGCTCCTATATTAGTACGTCGGCATATATATTGTACAATCGGACCTCATTCTGATACCTGATACATCATTCATTCAAATGTTCACGCTCATCTATGACCGGGAAGGACACGGTGCGACTACGTACTAGACGATTAGATCGGAGGTCGGAGTGGCGCCGATCAGAGTATTAGTAAGCCATTCGCAACTCCGCCTTGAAATATTCACGTGCCTATGATAGGCAATAAATAAAATAAAATAAAAGGAACATGACTAGGGGATGAAAAAAAGTAAACAACCGCGTTTGCAGGCATGTACTATACGGACATACGGCATTGTCATTGACGTGGTATGCTCCGGTTTCAGAGTCTCCCCAGGTTAATGCAACTCCGTATTCCAAAGAGAACTTATACTAGTGTATGATGCATCATAGGGCATGTGTTACGTGTTTCACAATCCGTCATATCCGCCATTCCGCCTACTATCACTTGCATACTATCCGCATAGCCCCCGTTACAAAGCTTCAACAATTCAACAAGGTTCAAAGCCCAGGGGCCGTTGTATCTGCCAAGCGGCATATAAACAGAGCCGTGGCACTGTCGTTTAGCTTCCGTGATCGATCACTGGTAGTGATAAACACACATGTTCCCAGCGGTTGCACAATTACTGCCCTCCATAGTTGCCTTGGTAATAGCTTTTTCACTTTGGATAGGCCTTCAACTCCTCTGGAACAGATCTCCCCTGCGTCACTTGCGAGGACCGAAAGGAGCAAGCCTTTTTCTTGGGAATTTGAACGATGTTGTCTCCTATGTGAGTGTCCCTTCCTTTTCCTCTTCGTGTTGATTAGCAGTTAATGTTAATGTTTTGCAAGAATGGCGAGCTGCTTGAAAATTGGGTCAAGGAATATGGGACTACATTGAGAATCAAGGGGTTCTTGAGTGTTTGTTGCCATGATAGATGGTAAATCACGTCTTTGACCAACTGTGTTTGATTTCTAGAAAGACCAATTGTTCACCCTGGATACACGTGCTGTCAACCATGTTTTGACCCACAGCAACGATTTCCAAAAGCCCTCTACCACCAGACGCACCCTAGGTGAAATTTTCGGGGAAGGTGAGTCAATCAACTCCGTCCCGTCTTGAGAGATGTTCAACCATCATGGAAGGACTACTCGTTGCGGAAGGTTCCCAACATCGTCGACAGGTTTGTTTCAACGTTTCGATAGATCTGGCAAACACTGATTCTATCATGAACAGAGACGTATAATGGTTCGTGAAGCTACTGAGAGTGCGCGATCAGTTTGAATTAGAGGCTCTTCAGAACCCTGCGTTTGGACCAGCACAAGTCCGAGCGCTTACAGACATTTTTCTTGCAAAAGCTTTTCAAGTGCGGGTTATCTTTTTTTCTCTTCGCTGAAAACTACTAATCACAGTTGTTGTAGCTTCGTGACTTGTGGTCTTCAGAAATCGCCAAGAGCCCTACAGGAGCACGTATTGACATTTTCACCTGGTTGACCAGAGTTACGCTTGACATCATCGGTCTTGCTGGTATGCCTGTTTTTCCAATCAACGGATAACACTGAGGTAGAGTGCATGCATAGGGTTCAATTACAGCTTTAACTCGCTTGATTCCAGCGGGCACCAAAACGAACTCGGCGAGGCATTTTCGACCATGTTCGAAGTGAGCCAGAACCTCACTATAGTCGACATTGTTCTGCGCTCTTTGGTCCCAGTCCTACGTTACCTTGTATGTCAATTCCCTTCTGTCTCTGACTGACTTTGTCGTTCTTACGCTATTTTGCAGCCGAGCGCGGAAATCCGCAAACTGCGAACTGCCCACCGCACCATGATGCAAATTGGCAATCGACTCCTAGCAAATGCGAAAGAGGCTGCTCTTGCAGGTGAAGTAGGCAAGGGAGAAAATGAGAAGAATAACCTACGCGGCAGGGATTTGTTATCATTGTTGGTGAATGCAAATATGGCCACCGATGTTCCGGAGAATCAGAGGCTGTCTGATACCGATGTTATAACACGTGCGTTACTTCTGTCAAGCGATGCAAGGCCTGCTAACGTTGTACTCGACAGAGGTGCCTACCTTTTTCGTTGCAGGTCATGAAACCACCAGGTAAGACCTACAGCTGCTACGTGCCAGTATTTAGCATAAAGAAACCTGTTCTAGTATTGCGATTGCCTGGGCACTGTATGTCCTAACTCAAACACCCTATGTGCAGGTGAAACTTCGGGATGAACTTCTTTCTGTTGATACAGACTCGCCGTCGATGGACGAGCTCACGGCACTTCCCTACCTGGATATGGTCGTGAAGGAGACCCTTCGTTTGTACGCACCCGTTCCGTTCAGCAGACGGATCGCGATGAAGGATGATGTTTTGCCTGTCGAGAATCCGTACGTGGACAAGTACGGCAAAGTTCGCAACACCATCGCGTACGTTACATGCTTCTTGCATACAGATAGTAACCGATTGTGACGAACTATCATACACAGGATTGCCAAGGGCGATGAAGTCATCATACCAATTTTGGCGATAAACCGGTCTCGAGAGCTATGGGGACCTGACGCTCACGAATTCAAGTGTGTTTGAAACCCCATTTTCATGTTTCGCCCGATTGATAACGCATGCATCGCAGGCCAGAACGGTGGAATAACTTGCCTGAGGTCGTCTCTCGTGTTCCAGGTGTTTGGGGTCACTTGCTGACCTTTATCGGTGGACCAAGAGCGTGTATAGGATATCGGTTTGCGCTTGTCGAGTAAGTCGACGCGATCTCTTCTCTCGCTCTCATATCAAGCGTTGATCAAATCGTTTTCCAAGGCTCAAGGTCATCTTGTTTACCCTCGTCCGTGCATTCGAGTTCGAGCTTGCAGTACCTGCCAGCGAAGTCTGCAGTAGGACGGCCGTGATGCAACGACCCGTGTTGCGAAGCGATCCTACACACCAACCTCAACTGCCAATGTTGATTAAGCCATTTGAGAGAGCATGAGCGTTGATGCATGTTGACGTGAAGGAAACTTATTTGTCAGTGTATGAATGCCGCCGGCGACGTTTGGGTGTATTCTACATGTTCTACGACGACACTTTGTGACGTCTGCGACAGTGTACAATCAGGAATGTACGGCACAAGTCGCTGATGTGACGCTGGCCGTATCTTATTCATTGACCGAGGAAGACGGAGAACGAGGTAAGCTGAAAACTGGAACTCTGGATTAGTAGGTCGAGATAGAGTAGACGATGAAAACACGTCGTATATAGCTAAGATTTACAAATACGATTAATCAGTTCCAATGCAGCGTGCCGTCGCAGCAATGCGAAAATTCATCGGTAGGACCGTGTGCCTGTCGGTAAATCAGTAACATAATCACCATGTGTCGACTTGCTCACTCATAATATTTTTGTATTCCATAACCATCCATAACCAAGATATCTCCCTGAAAACAGTGTGAGCGATATTTATGATGCGTGTTGTTGTTGACACTTACATGACGGAGAATCAGGCTCAATGCGTAAGGGCTGTTGCTCTTCGGATCTCCCATGTTTGCAAGTGGACGGAAGTGCATCAACGCAGGAGACCCCAAAGAAAGGGATGCAACGACGGGTCCTAACCCCTTCTCGCTATCACTATGGAACTGACCGCAACTCAGAGGGGAACTGAATTTACGGGGAGACACGGTAACGATACTTACAGCCATCTTCTGTCGTTCCATGTAGGCCACAGTAAGAATCTCATTGAACGGGATATTAATACCGAGCGCAAGTTGCGACCTCTCCTTGATCAATGCCAATGCTTGTTGGACGCACTTGGGCGCCTTGTCGAAAGAGGTCGTATTTTTCGACCCTCCGATATACTGAACCAGATGTCAGCGAACCAGATATGCGCAGTCCAACTACACCTGCCTTGTACGGCTCACCAGCTGACACAATAAAAACGTCACTAATGAATCACTCCGCACAAAAAAAGTTCTCACAATTTTGAGAAAAGTAGTTGGCGAGTAGCTCATTGCGTGCTAAAAATACTATTAACTCTTGTCTAGGCACTCGACAAATAGGAATACCCCTATGCTGGAAAATATTTGGTAATGATCTAGGAGATGCTTGGGGTACTTACAGCTTGTAGCGCGAATCGGCGTAGCTCGAGCTCGCCGGTAGAGGCTTGTTGCTGATACAATTGGAAGATAGAGTTGGCATCTCCGTTTGTCAACGGCGTACCAAGAATGAGGTGGATTTTGCCTCTGACTGGGTAAAGATAGGACTGGCCCCATATAAAGCGACATTACTGACCTATTTTGAGGCAAAACGAACGTGAGGCTGTGGGTAAATGGTTTGTTTCCCCCGAGGCTGACGAGTTCGGGACGATGAGCAATGATACCTGTGAAATGGATGTAGTCAGGAATCGCCAGACATAGAGTAGTGAATTACCTGAATTTTTCGCAATATCCGAGTGCATAAATTCCTTTGTGGGATGAAGGTGCCAGAAATCTTTTGGTGAACGTATCTCGCTGTGAACCTTTTGTTTAAACTGTCCCAGTAGTCTCTGGATCAGCGGTGCAGGTAAACTACAGCCACGTAATTACTTACATGGCAGTTACTACATTCCCATTCTTCCCATTTATACCTGTCAATTTCATCAAACTTGTCATCGGAACCCGCTCAGGTCAGATTCACCTGCAAGAAAGACGGCCACATTCTTGGCAATGCCAACCTCTGGTAGAAGCATATGTAGTCGTAATGCCTTTTGACCTCTTCGCCACTTTGGCTGGCATAATATTCGGTAATCGATCGAATTCCTGTGGTAACAGAGTCAAGAATTCTTTACGGTAATCCAGTTTCTTCTCCGGTTCTCGGTTGTTAATTCTCCAAAACAGGGGGCAATGGGGTTTCAGGCACATCCAACCTTGTTTGTAGATGAACGGACTATGCTCTTGACAACCTTCGCACTGAATGCTTGGCTCTCCATCCGTGTTTGCAAGACGCGTTCCCGAGTTTGAGGACAATCTCATTTTCTTTGGCGGTAACCACCAGGGATCATCTTGACCTTCGCACCACTGAAATGCGAACTTCCAACGGACGATATGTCCTGTCCCATCACGAGAAACTTGGTGTTCAGCTAGCTGTTGGTTAGACTAGGTGAATCGATAGCATGCAATGAAACTGACCCCAAGCATGAGATATCCAATATAAACCAAGCACGACATAGGTATACTTAGGCGTTGTGAGATCATAAGGAAAGGGCGCATATCTATCGTCAACGAGAAGCACGATAGGCCGCCGGTCCCTGTGTGCCTTAAGCAAAGCGCGGACAGACTTATCCGAGGCTTCCTGATCCTGATCTGTGAGGTAGCGCTTAACTCCCTTACGAACGTAATAAACAGATCCTGATTTTCCACCCCTACTCCAAGCGGTGAGTCTCGCACATACGGTTCACATAAACCAAACAGACCCGTGCGAGATGATTAGTTTTCCACCATGGTGGAATATGTCCCGACTACAGACTTCAGGAACCACAAACGACAAAAGAGAAATTTACGTACATCGCAGCATGTGCTCCAAGAAGGTAGCCCTTGACTATGTCATTTTTCGAGTATACACCGCCATGATAAGAGCGGAAATAATCCAATGACTCGCAGACTTCTTGACGAGACTGGTCAATGGTCAGGCACGATTCACGGGCCCAAGATAAAACAACTCACATAAGCCCATATGCGTGGACGAGCTGGGACGGAAGGTTTAGGTGTGGAAACAGATATTGCCGGGGCGACGTTTATTTCATCTTCACAGTCATACTCTTCTGGATCGGATTCCTCATCTTCAGTCCAATCTTCAACGTACGGCTTAGGTTCATTGCTGTGCTGAAAGGGTCCGTCATTGTCTGAGAGTTGGCTCTGAAAGCTTTTCACCTACTTTCCAAGAAAGAGGGTGTTCAGATTCACGCCGAGTTCGCTCCCTCGGAACCTTAGGTTCTACAATTATACCTTCGCGAATCTTCGCAGGACCGATGTCAACGGATCCTTGAACTGTGGACCATTTTGCAGACACGGCAGGTGTGGGTTCAGATCCTTCTCCTGGTCCACCATTTGCAGTCGAAACAGATGCCCGACGCAATCGTTTGTATGCCCGAATCTAAATATTTCTGGTCAATAATTTGCAGACTTTAAGGGAAGGAACTTAACTAGTTTAGTCCTGGTATTTATTATCCGTTCTTCTCGTTTTCGACGACCAGACAGCAATTCGGTACGGCGCTTTCCTATAGCACTGGGAGGGCGAGAGGTCGTTAGGCGTGACCTGCTAATCTCTTCGTAATGCTGCTTGTTTGTTTTGAGTTTGCGCGAGCGTTTCTTGTCCACTTGCTTGATTCCCAACAAATTTTGCGCTTGATCAACCGTAGTTCGCTTTGAGAAACGAGGAAGAGAGTTGGCAGAGGTGATCGCTGAAGTCTCGGATGGCTCCTTGTCATCCTCAGATGTGGCTTTACGTTTATTCGAGCGTTTGCCCGATTTCGCAGCCTCTAGTTGTGCACCAGCGGCGGAGCGTGTATCACGACGTAGTTCTTGTCGTGCCAATGAGCACTCGCGTGATCTACGCCCCATTTCGGCGACTCCTGTCCAGATGAAACATGAACACATGTTTCCTTGTTTAAGAGCAAGACAAACCTCCGCCGGGCAGCTGTGTGTCGCTGATTCTGACTAGGCGACAACCTTTGTTGAGCCAGGCGTTCCGTACGAACGTTAGCTGCTTTGGCGGTCTGCCCTCGCGACTCCTCCGTTGAGCAGAGAACTGAGCACTATCTTGAGAGCGGTCAGACTTCTGCTGGCGGCGACTAGGTTGCGGTGTACGTGCCGTCTGATCATTCCATTGCATTTCGGCTCATCTGACGCCGTTTGATTCCGACGAGTCCGCGACTCCGCGTCGCGAAGCGCACGTAATGCACAGACCTAGGCGCACCATCCTGGAGGTCGGGATTCGCGGCCAGGCTGTAAGGGTTCATGTCGATTCATTCATCCAGTTCTGATAGGTAAGGCGCGTGCGTGGTCACCGGCGAATTTCTTCCGTTCGGATTTGTACGAGATCGCCTTGAAGGTTATTTTGCTCGATCCCGATCTTACATAATTGGACGAGATTACATCATGGATCCTGCCCACTTCTACGCGAAAGCATACGCTCACTCATGGACACAAGTTGATTAACTCTCATGGATGCATATTACGAGGAATTTGTGCGCTTGACCAATGTCCGTTGCCTGTTTGTATGCACTGCGGGACTTTGGATCACCTCGTCGACAGCAAGCGTTGCACCAGTCTCTCTGACGCTTCTCACGATCCAGAATCACATACATGCACTCGAATAAGCCATTACAGTTACAAATACATGCTTCCAAATGCGACAGAAGTATATTTGGATCCACATACCACTAAGATCAGTTATTCAGGAGATTAAGCCCAGAGGAGCTTGGAATGACTGTCGTCATATCTACCTCCTTTCACGTCAGCATTCGCAATGACTTGGTTGATCTCTTGCAGTTCCTCTTCAGTAAACTCGACGTCACCACCGGCACAATTCTCAAGGGTACGCTTGGCATGCCTGAGTAGTACGGTATTAATGTCAGCTACACATGGGGAAAGTGGTTCGACGTACGATGATCCAGGAAGAGGAATGACGTGTGTACCAAGGGAACCCACCCAGCCAATAGAGAGCTGTGCGGGCGTGATGTTCTTCTTCTTGGCAAGCTCCGTCAAAGTATCCACGATCTTGAAGTTGTGCCTCAGGTTCTAGTGTGATGTGAATCGTTAGAATGGGCATGAATGTATAAACTTAAATCTCACCTCTTCCTGGAAACGAGGCAAGTTTCGTCGAAAATCTCCCTCTATAGGATGCATGAGCTTTGCCTATACATACCTTCTCAGTCACATACCAGGAATGTCCTCTGGCCTCTTGATCTGACCCGTCAAGAAACCTCTCCCCAGTGGCCTACTCGATGGTCAAATTCTGAAGTAAATATGAAGAGGAAGGAACCCACGAGTAAGCTGCAACTGCCACACCGAGCTCTTTCGCAGCTGCGATAACTAGAGTGCGATGGTGAGTTCATTCAGTGTGATCAAATTCAAGATATTTTGGCTAACCCTCGCGCGTCTGCGGCTCGTATGAAAAGGGGCTAACCTCGATCTCTACGATACTGATCGGGTGAACCTGAGAACAGGATTACCCATGGTGGAGAAGAAGGATGCTGATATCTACGAACCTTGTAACCACGACGGAGAGTCTCTGCGCCGCATTCAGACATGCCAATGTGATCCAACTTGCCCTCGCTCTTAAGCTTTGCAAGCGCGCCGATGGATACTTCCACCTCAACATTAGGGTCGACACGCGCACATTCGAACAGGTCGAGGCGCTTAGTGCCTCTCAACTTCTCATTAACCAAGTTGACACTCCGTGTGATATTCTCCAGGCTGAGAACACATTTAGCACTCATTCGGCTTAATGGTGATTGGTTAATACTGACGAGCCGTCGGGAACTGGGTTCCCGGGCAATAATCCACCCTAGACAAGCAAAGAAAGCTTCGTCAGATATACTAGCAACAAGTTCAAGCATTACAACTAACCTTGACAGACAAGAACGTTTTTTCAGCGTACTCGGGGTACTTTTCAAAGAATCTCGCCAGCATCTCCAAATTGGCAGTGGAAAGATTGTGACCGTAAAACTCTCCTGTTTGAGAACATGAGCGGACATGATTCGGCATGTCACCAGCATTGTCTACCCACCTCCGTTGATGAACATTTTCGCGCCCGGGGGCAGCGCGTCGACGCCTGCTTTGATCGCTTCAAAGCATTGCTCGTCAGGAGCTGGGACAGGCGTCCACCTGCGAGAAACGACCAGTGAGAAAAGAAAAGCGGAGATCGTGACGCTTGATACGCACGTCATCATCATGAGACCGTGCTAAGAGGATATCAGCACCAAGCCGGCCGCGACGATAACGATCAGTGCTTACAGCGACCTTGCCGACGACGATTTCGGACGCCGTTCCTCCAAGGTGAGTCGTAGCGCGAGTCATTGTTGTGTCTTGTCGTGGAATCGAAGGAAAAGATGGGTGTTTGCGGAGTTGTCTTCGCGATCACGGTGCGATTTTATAGCTTGCCGAGTACGAGTTCTACGTACACGGGACACGCACGTCCGTGGCAACACGATCAGCTGTATTGGTCATGATAGCGAGAACCCCTATGACGACGGAATGGGGTCAAGGCGGTTGACAGTTTTCGACTTAGTTTGATGTGACTGAGAAGATTACATACGCTGCTTCGTGCCGGCGATGACGCAAGTGCCTTCGTGTTCAAAATTACCAGTTCTTTCAGGTACCATGTTTAATTTATTATCAGAGGTGCGACTGCAGCGTTCCGAACCTTGGCAAGCATCGGTCACTGGTGCCTCCACTCGGTCAACACCATTCCTTACAGTGATAACGAGAACCATTAAAAGCCAGACCGTATCTCCACAGTCATCAACTTGCCCATTCGTGGCCTCCATTCAGTTTTCGGAGCACGACCACATGCTTCTCTCAAAAGAAGTCAGTTAATTGCGTACGTGCGAATCTCTGACTGTGGGTAAACATTCCGGATGACGGTCGTTCCGCACCCCGTTTACCCTTTACTTTCAAGAAATCCGGAAAACGCGTCAGTTCGTGGACCGGATGATAATCGTCCCCGCATCCGCTATCACCACCCAACGTCCATCCCGTCGGATTCTGGATCGCACGCTACAGTACTGCCGTGACCCGAGGAGCTGGGAGCCTTGCATCGCGTCTTTTTTCTTCCCGTTGTACTTATGTCGCCGGTAAATTCCTTGAACACCCCTGCGGCATGCGCATACGCATTAGATGCCGCCAGGCTACTAGGATTTGGTTCAGATCCGAAGGTGCCGCGCGATTGCGGCTTTCCTACACGAGACAAAAGTGTTGGAATCCACGTCGGTAAAACATAATTGAAATGTCCTTTAAAAAGTGTTCATGGAAACACTGCGTTTTTGCTGTGGAGTACGACTGAGGAATTCTACAAACCATTGAAGCACGTATCGAAAGACTGTTTTCGTCTCTTTTCAATATTATCCTGCCCCTCATGCCGATCCGAGGTTCGAGGCTTCTATGCATTGTCATCTATTCCTATGCATACTAGGGGAAGACACGTTCACCAACAGCCACTAACGTATCGACGACGAAAGGAAGCAGGGTGAAGAAAGTAGAATGTCCACGTCAACTCAACCACCACACTAGTTCGTCTGCGCACCCACAGCCTATACACACACAATAGCATCAGCCCCCCGTTCGACACGAAAAAAAAAAAAAACGACACTCACGAGACGTTTCAAATGCTCCATGAACACTTGCAAACTGACGTCATCGGTGAAAATCGCCTGACCCGCACCGGCAGCCTGCGAGGATCCATACATGGACGTCGACATGTGCGTCGTCGACGGGTTCAACTTGGACAACAAAAAACGCGCTTGACTACCCCCTTGATCACACACGATATAGCGCGGGATCGGGAATCGGTCCGTAAGCAGGTCTTGCGCGTCCGCAACCGGCGCTTCGAGCAGCTCCTTGAAGTTTTCGTAGCCTTCTTGGTCTTGGTAACCTGCTTTGCGCCATTGGGCGACGGTTTCGCCGTGGAAAATGAGGATGTGGAAAAAGGTGTCGAGAAGGAGAATAACATCAGGTTTGATCGAGACACTGTCAAGCAAGACGGGTTGTGGAGGAACATCAAACGTGTAGGACATTAACGTAGGTTGAATCATGATCAACGAGTTGTTGACGTCTTCTTCATTGAGGATATGTCTGGGAGCGGATCAACATCAGCATTAACTCGCGGACCCAGAGCAAGCACAACTTACCTGTAAAATGCGGTCTCGTCCGGACTGTTGTTAAATACCTGCAAAAACTGACTCCGCCTCAAGTGGAACATGAATTGTGGGTAAATGCTAAAGTTGTCGGTCAACCTGAAGCTCGTAGGGTCCTCCTTTCTGTAGTCTGCGAATTTTTGACACAACCGGATAAGCATGCGGTCCAACCACCTCAGCACGTCCGGCGAATCGTCGATCTCGGCTTTGAAAACAGCTATTCTGGCCATCAACACAGCCGCTGCTTCTTGATCGAACGAGGCAGCAATGCTTGGCGATCCTGCTTCTGCAAAGTTCCGTGCGATGGTTGTTACACGTAAGCGCTGTTGGGCGGAGGAGTGTTGGTAATGAGTGACGAATTGGATGAGACCGCGTGAACCCGGTTGGAGAGCCTGACCGGCGGGTGTGACGACTTCAAAGTACACTGCAGCGGACGTTCGAGGGGTAATACAGTTTAATTTCCAAGCCGATGTTTGACCAATACCAATCTCGGTCTCGCCTACACAAGCCGACTTTTTGCCAGCAGATATAGCATGTCCAATGAGACCGGACACTCTAAGTTCTTTCGTAGTCTATAACGGGGCTTGAGACGATAGGCCATAAGTAAAATGAAAGTCAAATACCTGGACATCGAAAGTGGCATTAAAGCCCATCTGTAGGAAGTCTTGGTCGTCTTTGTTGAATACACGAAGGAAACTTTGTTTGAAAATCGAAGTAGCGAACGAATCCGAAAGAACGATGACGCCGTTGGTCGAATTAGGCATCGACTTCATTTCCAAAAGACCAACTTGATCAAGACAACCAGCGAATAAATCGACGACGTGCCCATTGTTGGACGCTCTTTTGGCGAGGCCTTCATAGAACTATACACGGGTTGAGTAACCGAGATATTGTGTCCAAAAAAAGAAACGCATATACCTTGGTGGCACGCTTGTAGTGCTTAACACTATCACGCTCGATGTCGTGATGTGAACGGATCGGCTCTTTCAGTTCGTTGCTTACCACTATACCCGGTCCCTCGGTGGCAGGCCCCCCAGCGAACAGTATGATACGAGCACCAGTGTTGGGGTATGTAGTCTGACGAGCAATTATGAGTAAGGAAAGAAGAGAATAGGGAAACTCTAACCTCCAATAGGCCAACAGCGACACTAATAGCCACTCCGGTGCAGCGTAGAGGGCGCTTGTCGTTGGCGACGGGCCACGGGTCACGAGCAAGGGTCTCGAGAATGCCGGTCAACTGAAACTCGCACTGTTGGACGGGGAGGAGGAATCGAGCGGCACCAAAAGCCTGCTGGGGCATCGGCTGTCCAGGGCGAGGTGCGGCACGCGTGGTCGTGCTGAGACCGAGCATATCCTGAATTTGCTTGGGGGTGTATTCCTTTCCGCCACGGAAGACGTAGGACTTGCTGCACTCGGCGTATCCGATTTCGTGTACTTGAGCCTAGAGTGATATGAGCACTAAGAAGAGCCATTGAGGTCGATGCGTACCATGGTGCCGTAAGTAATGAGACCGACAAGGGCGTAGGGTGGGAGCAAACTCAGGCTGACGACGATGGCATCCCGCAGGGCCTTGAGATCCTCTTCGTCAAGGCAGGTGTCGACGACGAAGAGGAAGATGGGGGGGACTTGAACCGGGCGGGAGAGGGTGTACTCGATAGTGGTGTATTTTGGCAGTAGTTCAGCGGGGAGGTTGGTGTTCGAGATGTCCTTGTAGTGAGGTGGAAATGCGTTGCGGGAAAGACAAAAGGGACATATCCAGAGCTTTCCGCGGATGTCGATTTGGCTGCGGGGGACTGATTAGCGAAAAGAAGGAAAAGCAAAAGGAAGAAAAACCAGTAGGGATTGAGGATGGCACGGCAGGGAGGCTTGCACGTGACAGGCTCATAGAGGACCGGGGGGAGGTCCTCGCGGTGCTTGAGGGGAGTGTAGAGCGCGGATATGGGCACGACGGTGCGGGTTGCTTCCATGCGCGACGAAGCCCAGACGTTCCATGAGAGGCGAACGCCTGCGGAAAAAGCGAGGTGAGCGAGATGAAACCTATGCAAAACTGGAGATGTTCACCGTCGCGATCCTCGACGTCCTCAAAGTTGAGCATGATGCGGGCTGCGTTGGCGGACGAGTCGACGTGTAAGGGTACAGAAAGCACAATACGACCAAACAAACGAAGGCGTGGCGCTAAAATTGGTGACTACAAGATTTGACTACTATGACATGGCCCGAAACATCTCCCCTGAATCGCTCCTAGACCTGCCCCAGCTGTCTCCGTGAGTCGCCAAACGCATCTACGCCATCACTGCTCATCCGCTTATTAGCCCTCTCGATGTGACACCGTCCAATACAACCGTCACACTCCCAACCCCCAGCCTCGTCCACGCCCCACTCGTGAGCTCGCCGACCACATCCGGTCACGTCCCACCCCGTTTTATATTCTATCCCATCAGCTGGGACGGCTCGGAGGCCGACCTCGACATGCAGCCCAAGAAAACCGCGCCGCCTGACGTCACACGCTCGGAGTCACGGCCATACACCGAGCTTTGCGCAACGGACACCTTCTGGTCGATCGACCGTTGGAGGCGCGACGTCGTCAAGTGCGATGATGACACCGCTGACCTCCTAGATCCCATTCACGAGGTCGATGCACCATTGCTTTCCTTTCCGCACGATCGTTATGCAAGTCTTCGGGGTGCGCACCCTGAAAAGCGCGGCATGGACAGAAATGATACTGAGGACGAGATACAGCTTTGGATACATCCATGATTGCTTTTTTTGTTTGATGAGTCTAACACCATTTAGTAAAAGTACACTTTGATGACTAAGCATACTCGGAGCGAAAGCAAAGGACACAACGTCTTCTTTCCAAGCGTACTCGCTCCTCCAACACGATCTCTATTTGAAGTAATAGGAATTCGGCTGGCATATTTCAGATGGCATTCATGGATGCAGATCAAAACAGTAGTTATTGACCCGTTCAAATACGGCAAACTACAAATTCACCTGCTCGGCCGAGACCGCCCCGATATGTAAAGACGGTCTCGTCATCACTGGCGCGTGCGTTGTTTAATATCTTCTGTTGAGTATCTGAACGCGGGTGGGCTCGTCGTTTCAGCTCCTGGACGTCAATACCGGTCGATGTCAGCAGCCAATTTTACTGGCGAACCCCTTTTTCGGCCCAAGTTGTTGAATTTACCGTATTGGACGTCAAGCCTGTCGGAACGCATCGTGGCCCTTGCGTGCTAGCAGATGGTCAAGTTGCGCTTGCGGGCGCCTTTAAAAACTTTGGTGGACGTGCAGACGAAGACATGTCGATGGACTATGAATCTAAGTATGGGAAAGAGACGCGTCCAATCAAATGAGACGACTACTTAAGCGACTCTTTCTGTCGATCGTATCCCAGACGCGGCTTGTCAGTACTCAACTGGGTGGTAGAGCGCTGTGAAACCTAAAGCGTATCGCTGAAACTACGCACCGTAACTGACATCATCGATACAACACAACCCGCTAAAATCTTCGCATTCGTTTCCTCCTCTGTCTTTCCTCCTTACTACTTACTTCCTATCCAGAATGATGCGGCGACAGCCCGACGGACGTAAAACGTGTTCATGCTTTTTACATCAACTCACGGGAGACGAGTGGCCTCGTTGCATTCGACGTTCATGGCGCTCCCTGCGGCACTTTTCGACTTCTCGACGATCGCTCATTCCTTGACGCTGAACATGCTTTTCCATGCATTGTTACCATATAAATGCTACCCCCCAAATGCTACGTATGCGTATTTGATACCGAACAGCACAATGACGGGACCAACATTGCTTCCCGTACATAGTATCCATGACTACCATGTAAGTGATCTACGTGAAGACTCGTAAAAAGGTGCTAGTAATTTCCTTCTCTCGTTCGTCACCGTTCACTAATAAATTCTAGGCTTGAACGAAAAATTTCGTACAATTCCTCTAGACCTTTTCAGGGTACAATTCCAATAAGGTACTAGTCATGTTCTTCTCTCGTTCCGGTCCTTAACTGATCGAAACGACTTGATTTTTTAAAAATTACATCTTTTCATCATAAACATATGTATGATCTTACCAAATAAATGTGATTATGCATCATCTAGTCCAGGTTCAGGCCATTGAGCCATGGTATGTACAGATGTGTTAGTAACAGGTGGAAACTGCAGTGCCAGGTCTGTACAGATCTGTGCAGAGACCTTTGCTGATCATGATGGTCAATTTGAGGGTAATTCAAACAATCTTTGACCACAGCTTGAAAATAATGTTCCAGATCACCTTCAGACTTGGACTATATATCAACAGCCTAATCTGATACCTAATGCGAAAAAGGTGAAAATCCACTGAAATCTGCGAGTATAGTTCTGAGGAACCTCGTTCTACTTGATGTACCTGCAATATTGTTCATATACCGTGTCGAAATTACAGTAACAAAGCCTGTAACGAGTTGTATTCCTCGTGACCATTGGATTCATGATGACTAAGCATGGTTGGGTAAGTAACCGCGAGCCGGCAAAACTCCACGTCTTCATCTGTCTTCAGCACAGGACTTTGCTCCGCGTAGCTGCCCTATTCGACGCCAGGTGAATTTTTCCCCGTCGTCGCGTTCAACTCGCTCCAGCACACGACGCGCCCTTGGGGTGCACGACATGTAGGCCTTGGTCCAGTGCACGATGGTTCTTCGTTAACGCTCTCTTGGCAGGGTGTCTGTTCACGTAGAGTCCTCCGAAATCGCGGGGGCGAGTCTGCACGTCGCCCTACCGTGGTATACACACATTTATGCTTTCCCATTTCTTTCGCTTTATCCATTACTTGCCTATGCATACTACGTAAGGTATGACGACTGGATAAAGAGCGAAGAGTGGACTTTTCTCTTTTGCGTCTCCCTTGGCGCAGGTCATGCTCTCAGTTTCCTCGTAACACGCTGGAGCGCGGGCGCCAAGGCTTGGATAACTACACGCCCCGTAAGGTTTTCTCCTGTGTATTTCTTCCTTTTTTTGACTCTGCGTGTCTTTTTCGTCCCAAAGGCCTCGTCGGTTGAAGACGCCGACTGCATTCGTCTCGTTCCTCATCAACATCGTGGCCAAGGTGAAATTGTACCATTGGTCAAGCGTGTCCCTTCCCAACCCATGTCATATACCTTCAACTATCAACGTGATACATATGTTGTGGCAAAGACATCACCCATCACATTCACCCGCCTTCCATATCCGTGCTCCAGCCGTCCTCCGCTCTCGGATTTTCTTGCACCTCCCGGCCTTGCGACCAAGCAACTAGACCCACTCAAATCCTTGTACGGCAAGAATGAGTTCAACATCCCCATCCCCTCGTTCGCCGAACTTTTTGGTGAACATGCGACAGCCCCATTCTTTGTGTTCCAGATCTTTTGCGTAGCACTCTGGTGTTTGGATGAGTACTGGTATTATAGTATTTTCACTTTATTCATGCTTGTCATGTTCGAGTGTACCGTGGTCTGGCAGGTATGTGATTTGGATTTGCTTTTTCATTTACGCTCATGGGTACTGTACAGCGGCTCAAAACTTTGACCGAATTTAGAACTATGTCGGTTGCACCATATCCAATTCAATGTCTCCGAGATTCCAAGTGGACGACTTTGCAGACAGACGAACTGCTCCCTGGAGACGTTGTTTCTGTTGGTAAGTAATATGCATCGTCAATCATACCTTTAAAAGTCTGACAAGGCTCATCTAGCGCGTTTACAATCAGAAACCGTTGTTCCTGCCGACATCCTTCTGATCCATGGTACATGCATCGTAAACGAAGCTATGCTGTCCGGTGAATCGACACCACTTCTCAAGGAGTCTATCCAACTCTTGGATTCTTCGGACAACGTTGATGTCGATGGTGCACACAAGAACGAGGTCTTGTTTAGCGGGACAAAAGTACTGCAGGCTAGCCCCACGAGTAAGCGCATTTTGCATCTCTTGTGTCCTTTCTCTTACCCCACTGTTAGGCCAAGGGCAGACCTCGGCAGGAACTCCCGATGGCGGATGTCTTGGCATCGTACTACGCACTGGGTTTGGTACAGCACAAGGACAATTGGTTCGAACCATGATCTTTTCTACTGAGCGTGTTTCTGCAAACAATCTGGAATCCTTCCTATTCATTGGGTTCTTGCTCATATTCGCTATCGCCGCGAGCTGGTATGTTTGGGTGAAAGGTATTTGTAATACGCTTCGTGATCGGCATCGATGCTCACATTTTTGGCCGACTAGGTATTGAGAGAGACCTCAAGAAGTCCAAGCTGCTGCTCGACTGTGTTCTTATCATCACTAGCGTCGTCCCACCTGAGTTACCAATGGAACTTTCGCTTGCAGTCAATGCTTCGCTTGTGGCTCTTTCCAAGTTCTGTATGTGAATATTTTCCAAAGCGTGCTATGCTAACCAAGTCGATAGCCATATATTGCACGGAACCGTTCCGCATTCCATTTGCTGGAAGGGTCGATGTGTGTTGCTTCGACAAGACAGGTACAATTACTGCCGAGAATCTTGTTCTCGAGGGTGTGGCAGGCATCGAGTAAGGTTCTTTTCATGTATTTTAATGTATTTTACTGACGCAGTTTGGCAGTGACAGTGACAGGCTGAAACTTGTTGATGTGAAAGAATCCGACACGCGGACCATGTACTGTCTCGCCGCGGCGCACGCATTGGTTCGCTTAGATGATGGCATCATCGTCGGCGACCCTATGGAGAAAACGACCCTTGAAGCGCTCCAGTGGCAGCTTTCACAAGGTTTGTCTTTTAGGCGCCGTTTCGTGCGTAGATTCAGTTTGAAATTGCGATGTACAGGTGATTCGGTCGGACCTGCCTCGGGTAAGAGTTCCAATGGATCTCGGATCTACATTCGTCGTCGTTTCCAATTCTCTTCCGCCCTTAAACGCATGTCCACCGTGTCTACACTTTCTTCTGGAAAAGTTATTGTGGCTGTCAAGGGTGCTCCTGAGACGATTAAGCGCATGCTTGGATATGTTCCCGAATGGTATGATGAGACGTACAAGTGGTATACGAGACGGGGAAGCCGTGTTCTTGCCCTTGGTACGAAAGAGATGGACTCGATGTCTATCGACAAGGTATGATTCCAATCTTGGTGTGGTTGTCGTTAGATCTAAACGTGTTTCGTTAGATTAATAAGCTGCACAGAGAGGAAGTCGAAAGTAGTTTGACGTTTGCCGGATTTCTCGTTTTCCATTGCCCGTTGAAGGCAGACGCTATAGAGACCCTCAAAATGCTGGCCGACTCGTCGCACCGTGTATGTGTTATCTTATTTTTGTTGTAGGTATCGCTCTTAACTGCAGTGTAGTGCGTCATGATCACAGGAGACAACCCCTTGACAGCCGTGCATGTCGCACGTGATGTCGAGATCGTTGATCGAGTCGCACTCATCTTGGATTTGAAGGAGAATGCTACTCACGAGGCTGGTACGTGAGCTTATTGCCATATACAAACTTGCGTTTCTCATCGTTGTACTCCATTCAAGACCTTTGCTGGCGCACCGTGGACGAGACCAAGATCATCCCAGTAGACCCTTCCAAACCGATCGACAAATCGCTCTTCGATGACTATGACATTTGCATTACGGGTGCTGCCATGAAGCAATTCGAGCACTCACCTAGTTGGTATGATCTCGTGCAAAATACCTGGGTCTATGCCCGAGTTTCCCCTTTGCAGAAAGAGTTCATTCTCACCAGCCTGAAAACGCTGGGGTACGTCACGCTGATGGCTGGTGATGGTACGAACGACGTCGGTGCGCTCAAACAAGCCCATATTGGTGTTGCTCTCTTGGACGGCTCTCCGGAGGACCTGCAGAAAATTGCCGAGCATCAGAAGCTGGAACGGATCAAAAAGGTGTACGAGAGTCAGCTCAAGATTTCCGCGCGTTTTGGTCAGCCACCTCCGCCCGTACCGCCGGTCATTGCGCACTTGTACCCGGACGTCGTCGAAGCGCAGAAAAGGGCAGCGGCCAATTTGCAGGTTGCGAGACAGAGGAACCCGATGGAGAAGGTTGGTGGTCATGCACCTTTTTTTTTTTTGTAGATCGTTCTGATCGGTTTGGCCTAGTTTGACTTGGCTTCCATTACGGATGCGTTGTCCAATATGGAGGGGGACGAAGACGTTCCACAGATTAAGCTTGGAGACGCATCGTGTGCTGCTCCGTTCACTTCCAAGCTCTCACACGTTGCTGCCAGTGAGTTTCCTCTCGACGCTAATGTGTATTTTCTCGATTTATCTGTCATGCAGTCACGCACATTATTAGGCAAGGTCGCTGCACGCTGGTGGCGACCATCCAGATGTACAAGATTCTTGCGCTCAATTGTCTTATCACGGCGTATAGTTTGAGCGTACAGTATCTGGACGGCATCAAGTTTGGTGATTACCAAGTGACGGTCAACGGAATGTTGATGTCGGTCTGCTTCTTGTGTATTTCGCGCGCACAGGTGCGTGTATGCGCCCTTTTTTTTTCTTTCTAGAATCTTCTGACTTGGTTGAAAAGCCCGTGGAGAAGCTTTCTCGCGAACGACCTCTGGGCAACATATTCAACCTCTACGTGTTGTTATCTGTCTTGATCCAGTTTGCGTTGCACATCGTGTCCCTCGTCTACATCACGAACCTGGCCCACTTTTATGAACCGTAAGTCCACGTGCGTGACGAGTTTTTATTTTTTTTAAATCCGTCGCTGCAGACCGGGCGTGATCGACCTCGATGGCAAATTCGAGCCGAGCCTGTTGAACACGGCCATCTACCTCTTGGGTCTCTCGCAACAAGTCTCTACGTTTGCGATCAATTTCCAAGGCCGTCCTTTCCGTGAAGGCATTCGCGAAAACTCGAAGCTGTTCTGGGGACTCGTCGGAGCGAGCACGGTCGCGTTTTCCGGTGCGACGGATTTCTTTCCCGAAATGAACCGGTGGCTTCAGATCGTTGAAATGGATACGGCGGTGGGTTCCTTTTTTTAAATCGTCGGACGCGGTCTCACTGTGAGACTCTGGACAGTTCAAGGTGAAGTTGACGAGCGTGATGGTGGCTGATTTCGCGGGATGTTGGGTGATCGAAAAAGTGTGCAAGTACGTGTTTGCCGAGCTGGAGCCGAAGCCGTTGATTACGCGGGGACGGGAGCGACGGGAGGCGAGACGGAGGGAGGAGGCGAGGGTGGCTGCGTTGGCAGCCGAGGAAAAAAAGGTGCAATGAAGGTACATTTAATTAGAAGGAGGTTTGGAGATAATGATGATTAGACGGTCGGCAATAATGCATGTAGAAGCCTCGTTTCGTACGCCCGTTAGTCGACACGCGACGTATCTTCATGCATGACACGCGCAAACGGTATCATGTTGCTTTACCTCTCGGTCGCTGAGCCCCGCGCCAAGGATGGTTAGTGCGGAGATCAGTACTTGGTTGCAGTGCGGGACAGCCACACGATCACCATCTCTTAGGTGGGGGCACTGCGACTTTGGTTTGCCCTTCCCGAGGCGCCCCGCTCTTTCCAACAAGAGCCGCACGCAAGAGAGCGATCTGCGGTAGGTTGTTTTGCAAAGGAACGTTGACCACAAGCGCAACCACGATCGTCGTTCTGACGACCATCCAGACGGCTGTGGCGGCTACCTGACGGAGCAGGGGTTCTCTCTCCGTTCCGCGTTCCCCCCTGATTCACCACTGCCATCGACCAGACGGGAAACCACAGGCGTAAAGGTCTCGAGAAACGGAGATGTCCCGAATGATACAAAGAGCCTAGTGATGCGGGTAACCCGTCATCAGCGTCGTCATGTCATTAAGCCGAGGCCATCGGCCAACGGTTGTCTTCCTTGGAAGCGCTTGCCAAGTTAGACTCGAACATCAGGGCGTGTACCTAGATTACTGTGCGGAACGGTATTTGTACAAACAAGGCGAATCAAGATAGTCCGTGCCAGTGGTACAGCACCGAACCCTGCTGATCATCAAGGGCGGAGAGATGAAAGAGGAACGGTACTGACCGAGGCGTTATCCTTGTGGACTATTTTCCGGTTGACGAGAGCGATCAGGCATTTGTTCACTCGAGCTTGGTTGAGGTCGGGTGGGGTGATGAGCTCGATGACTGCAGACAGATGAACAGGACAGAGGAGGGGGCTCTCGGATACATACGTTTTACGCCCCGGCCATCGGTGTCCATCATGGATTCGATGACCATTTCCATGTGTCGCCGCAGACCCTGCTGATGGTGAGGACATCTGGCCTTTGAGAGTGGTGTGGGCACGTACGGGGTCGCTCCCGCGAAACTCGAGTGGGAGAGACATGATGATTTTCTCGATAGCCATCTAGAGTACAAAATTAGATTATACGTGGGGGGCGCGAAGAGAAGCACGGGCCATTCGTTCTTTCTTTTCCTTGGCGGACAATTTTGGTTTTCCCTTTTTTTTTAGAATGGGTTTCGGTAGGGCTGATATTGCGGACGCGGGTGCGGCGGGGGAATATGAGTCATGGACAGAGGTCTCGGTGAGGGTGGTCCTGTCCACGTCGGTGATGGCAGACGTGTCAGGCACAGGAGATGGTGGCTGGACGAGCTTTGCTGCATCTTCCTCTGTGGAACTGGATCAGTGCACAGCCGATAACGTGCACGGAACTGGTACCGGCGCGTTTGTTTGCAAAGTGAAACGAGACGTCGGTGGGTGCCTGTGCGTGTAAGGACGAGGTTGAGGGGTGGGAGGGGATGGACGTACCTGGGGCCAGTCTGTGGTGAGGGCGTTCATGTCGATCGCATAGAGCCAGCTGGCGAAGCTCTCGTTGAAAGAGCGGATTGAGGCGCTGAGATGGCGGAGTGCGTCTACGTTTGCATGGAGTGCGTCTGCCTCGTCGAGGAGCTCTGATACGGCGGGCTCGATGAAGCCGAGGGTGTCGCCGGAGATAGCGAAGAGGGAGCCCTGTGAGACACGGCGGAGGGGCGTACGGCGGGGCGTGGTCATGTGGCGAGAGGAGCGGTGCGTGGGTGTCAAAACGCGTCGGCAAATTTAACTCGGCCACTGTCCGATACAGTGAATGATGTCTTTTCTCTGACCGTTACCAACCCCGGCATCGATGGTCTTCAAGAGCTCCAGCGTGCTCGCCTGTCTGCTCCCCGCCCGTCTCGGCTTCGCACAACAACCGACGAGGCAAAGCGAAGATCCTTCAAGGCAGCCCACTCGCCCGAATACAGCCCAATCCGATTCGCACCCCGCACCAGCCGTGTCCGATGGTGGTATAGGCGAATCGCCCAACCCAGCTCTCGTTCGCCAAAAGCGTTCTAGCTTCACTACTTTCTTTGCCTTTAGTTCGAAAAGAAAGTCCACACACGGCGCCCCCATCATTCACCTGCCACGTCTACAGCAAGACCTGCTCTCCCCCCACCCCGTCCCAGGTCGATGGCTCGCGGACCCCAGCCAGACAGAGGTCCATGTCATCAACTCCACCTCCGTTCCCTCGCCCCTCCAAGGTGCCGACGACGAAGAGTATTATTATGCCTACTATACCTCTGCCTTCCCTGCCCCTTCTCCCCACGTCTCGCCCTCCAAACAGCCCTCGTCGCGACAGGACTCTTCTCCGGTCGAGTTACACCCTTACTCTTATTCCACCCCTCGCCCTCCTTCCCTGCGCCACGCCTCCTCCCAGCCCTTCCAGCATCGTCCCCAGGGCTCCCGCTCCGAGATTAACACCGGCCCTCTACCCGAGCCGTCCCAGTCCAAGAACTGGCCCCAACCCCATCTGAAAGCGTCTGTCTCCACTCCCAACTTGGCCTCCGGAACAGCGCCACTCCGCATTCGTTCCGTTATTAAAAAGAAACCTCCTCCGAGGTCAAAGCCTCACGACCGTTGGTTATCCGCCGAATCCTGGTGGGATGCCTTGCTCTCGCCCTCTCCCCGTTTCAAGGTCAAGCAGTCTCCTCGTCCACATACCGCTGCCGGCAGGATCGATCACCGTTCTATCCACAAACAACCTCAAACCGAGCCGAATACGATCATGCGAGCCCCTTCGTTGCCTGCACGACCTCGTGCCGTATCTGCCACTTCTAACGTCAAGCCCACGTTTCGCGTGCTGACAAGATCACGATCTGCCGCAGATCTCCTTCGCAGACCGTCCACGTCAGGAACCACTCGGACCGGCTTCGAACCGGCACTGGAAACACTCGTAGACGACCCAGCGTCAACGTCAACGTCCGATCAGGCCCCGGCCAGCGTTGTCGACCATCCTGTCCCGGATCCGTCGCTTTCACTAGAACAGTGCGTTCTCTTTCTTACGTCACCTTACTCTCAATTCATCCCGTGATCTAGGGTGATTGACGAGAGAGAAGCGTTCGAACAACAACGGGCCAAGTGGAAACAGCAAGCTTCTAAATCCCTTGGCAACAGACGCACGCGTTCAGTATCGCGTGCACGCTCAAAGTCTTTTAATGAAAGACACGTTCATGTCCACTACAGTTCGGAAGGTACTAAGTCCCATTCGAATTTCGAATTTCTTGCTACCCGCACACTGTTGGGAAGCCAGAGCACCATGCCGGTCGTGCACATCACCAAACCCAGCCTGTCTTCGTCCCATTCCAAGGCATATTCTCACTCGCATTCTTATTCAGCGCATACTCATACTCATGCCTCCTCTCATGCATACTCTCATTCCCATTCTCATTCTCTAGCCACCTCTAATTCTTCCAAGTCTTCTCGCCACCCACCGCGTGGCCATTCTCGGAACGAATCATGGAGTAAATCGGCGCTCTTGAAAGCAGGTGCTCTCTGTGGAATTAATCAAGACGAATCCAGCGAAGGCTCTGCGGACGAAAAATTGCCATCGTCTTCACGAACGGACCCGGTCCGCTCAAGCGATGCCACCACCTCCCAGGCGACGACAAACGCCTCTCCAGCCCCGAGTGTTCCCAGCGGTGATGTTGGCATTGCAATCACGTCCCCGCCTTCCGAGGGCTGCAATAAACCGAGTCATCCTGGAACTCAACATCAGGAAGATCAGGAGAACCGTTGCTCATCGCAAAAGTCCTCTGACTACGCGGGTCCACACCCGTCTGCGGTTGATTCCGTCTTGCCTCAGCTTGGTGTCTCTAGCAAAATAAGTCTGAGACATCGGCTGCCTCCGCGCCCTGCCATCCATCCGCCCATAACTCCAATCGCTCATCCATACCGGTCTGCCTCGGCGCAGCCTGATCGAGTGGCGCAGGACGGCGAAGGTGCCGCCCTGAAGACGACGGATCCCGTGGAAAAGAGTCCAGATCGGTTTTATCCGCATGTGTCGCTCACTAATGCCGATTTCGAGAGCTATGGTGTTGGAGAGGCTCTTGTGTATGCCTCTGCCCCGCGGCCAGAGGTGGTCCGGCAAGTCGAGCGAGTGATCGAGGAGAGCAGGACATCGTCGCGTGCCACCGAACTGCCGCCAACCGAGAGACGGTCTACGCCGACTATCGTTCTGCTCCCGGAGGACACGGATGCGTCTTCCATGGCGACCAACAACCCTCCGTCTCTGACCAATTCGACTATTCAAATGGTCATGTCCGCTTTCGACAACCCCGACGATTTCGACGAATTCCACGACCTCTTTTACAAACCTATTCCCCAGCCGAGTGTGATTATAAGCCAGGTACCGACTGACATACACAGCTCTGCATCTAGCAGCCCGCTCACTCACCTCGTTCGTAAACTGAGTGAGGAGGTGCAAGGTCGGCGAGCAGCCTCGCGGACACCTTCCGATCAGCTCCAGAGGACCGAAAGCGAGGACCATCGCTCGAATTACAGTGGGACCAAGTTTGTGTTCATGGATGTCGCCCGGTCGTCATCGTCTCCTCCCCCTGTGGAATCGTCCTCGCAAACACATTTGCCCATTCAAAAGGACAATGACCTCCCGACGCAGCCGATCATGATCATCCCGGAGGACGTCAATTCGTCCTATACGGCATCCGTTCTGGAGAGTCCGTTGGACCAAGAAAACGACACCTTTGGTGAGAATGCATTGGATTTTTTTTTTTTTTTTTTTTTTGACGTGGGCGACAGGCTATCCCATCAAACATGGCGAGCTCGAAGCCGTCACGGCTCCCACGCCTGTCCAATCTGCCATCCGTGTATCGACCCATCTGTCGATCGAGCATGGCGACAGCGACAACGACCCTGGTCTTCTCAGTCCTCTGACGGCACGATCTTGGCTGTCCTCGGCAGATGCCGCTCGATCGAGCTATTTGACGACGTCGGATCTGTCACACATGTCGCGGCTGTCTGATTTCCCGCTTCCGCCTGGTATGCATCCGAGCGGACAGCCTGGAAACACGTCGATTCTGCGGGCGGGTCGTGAAGCGATGCCGCCCGCGCCTGAGATGGAGGATCAACAGGAGGGCGAGGAAGATGCAGAAGAAGAAGAGGAGGAGGAGGAGGAGGAAGAGGCTGGAAATACGGACGAGGACACGTCTGAGGACATGGAGGAAGCGTTGAGAGAGTTGCGGACGCCGCCGCGCGTGACGAGTTACGAGAGTCATCGGACGACGTTTGGTGGGAGCGACGTGGATGTCGTGCAATTGCATCGACCGAGTTCGTGAGGTGGTGCCCCCCCCCCCTTTTTTTTTAAATTTCGCCCTCTTGGTTTTTGGGAGGTGCTCTTTTTCGCGCATGGGACCCACGTCTTTTATTTTTTTCCTTCCTTTTTTTTGGTTTTAGTGGGATACTCGGCGAAAAATAGGAGCAATTAATCTTCCTTTAGCATGTTCTTTACTTGCCTATTCTGCGACACCTCTCCACGCCTGCCACGCCCATCACGACGCCTGCCCCCCCGCCCGCACTCCGCCTTTGTTGGTTTGATTCGTCGTCTATCTTTCGCCTTCTGTCTATTCTTTTCTCTCTCGTACCGTCTCGTCAACTATTGACTGTATCTCTTACTGGTCACCATGGTCCATACATCTACCCTGTAGTCTCGAACGCGAACATATATAATGTGTTTTCTTTTTTTTTTTTTCTTTTGCATTTTTGTTCGTTGGCATACTTTTTTTTTTCCGGTGCTCTTCGTGTATAGACAAAAGTCTTTACGTGGTCGATGGACGCTCGACATCCGTGTATCCATTTTACATGTTCATATAGAGCGCACGGCGCCTGGGTCATTTTCGCAAACACGGACAAAAGTACGTGCTTGTCCGACGAATCTACGTCGGCCCACCGAGTATTTTTTTTTCTTTCGATCGCCCGTTTTCTGCGCGCAGTAAACCAGACCGCACGCGTTCTCGCCCCCTGATAAGACAGCGTCCTGCGCCGTCCACCTAACCCGACTGCACCGTCCCACCTCCGTCGACCGACCCGTTGGCGTGCAGTTTTCCGAGGTCGAACAGCGGCGGATACGCCTCGAGCGATTTCTGTCTCCGACGCTGAAAGTCGACGTACGCCTGGGACTGGTTCGTGCGTGAGAGAAGCTGGATCGACGCGCCGCTGGCGTCGGCGTTGGCTTGCGTCGACACGTTTCCAAAGTTGAACCTAGCGACACGCAAAGTGAAAAAAGAGCGACCGAGAAGAGAGAGAGAGAGACGTGGGGAGCTTACACAGAGTAGACGTTGCGCATGAAAATGTCGCCGAGCAGAAAATCGACGTCGTGTCCGAATCCGGGGAGCGCGTGTTGGAACGCGTTGACGCAGACGGTGTACGGCTTGTTTTGAATCGTGACGCGCGTCGGGGAACTCAGTTCCATCGGATCGATCGGGTACGCAACGTCGCTGGCCCCACGTCAGGATAAAAAAGAAAAAAAACAGAAAGAAAAAATAGAAAGACGAAATGGACGGACGCACGTAAACGTAAACGACACGTTGACCTGTCCGAGACAGGGCACGTACCACGCGTCGTGGTTCTCCATCTTGACGTGCACCGATCCGTTGAGTTGGCTATATATAGCGTCGACGGCACCGCCCGGGATATACGCCAGACTCGTCCCACTGTCGATGAGCGCGATCGCTTTTCCCTTGGCCGTTCCTTGCACGCCCGATTTGAGCATACACGCTTTCCCATTGACCGTCATGGCGTCCATCGCGATCGTCCATCTAGACGCCGAGGTGGGCGTCACAGGATTCCTGGGCGTACCGTTCACATTGTCGTACAGCGGATCGTACTCGCCGATCGAGATGTACCCGCCCGCGGTGTCCTCGCCGCTCTCGGTCCGTTCGAGCGCCAGGCCGACGAACCTCGGCAACGACGGGTGCTGTACAAACATGTTTGCCATGAGCGATCGTGTGGATGAGTTTTTGGCCGTGCGTTGGAGCGCGCTGAGACCGTTGAGGCCGATCCCGATGAGACCTTGACCGTCGGTGTCGGTCGTGTTGGACACGTTGAGGAACGCTTGGTCGTCGACGTGGTAGCCGCCGAAGCAGACGGGGGCGTAGGCGATGTTGCCGTAGGCGGAGCCGATGCCGAAGGTGAGGTTGACGATCGTGCCGGACGTGCTGTTGACGGCGAGTCTTTTGGCGCCGGTGACGTAGAGGTCGCTCGAGCCTGTGTCGACCTGGAGGTTAAAGTCTGGACAGGAGGGTGAGTCGGGCGCGGGTGTAGGTGTATGGGAATGGATTTACCGTGGCCGCCAACGTTGACTTTTCCCATGTACTGCCGGAGAAGAAGTTTGGGGTATGAATCGGATCGGTTTGGAGGACGTACCTGCATGTTGAAATCGTTTTGCAGCGTGTGGTTGTCGGACTTGTCGGCGGCATTGGATGTCTGTATCGCGCTGAAGGAGAAGCCTTTGAAGGTCGTGTTCGGTCGGACGGGGTCGCTGGTGAGAGCCAATGTGTTGCTTGCCAGAAGCACGCTGGAGAAGACAAGGGGTGAAAACATGAATGAGGGTTAGTAGAGACACGGCACGGTTGGAAGTGGGGTTTTTATACCTTGGCAGTCTACATGGATGTGTTCGAAATGCGACTGTGACGGTGGATTTGGACCGGAACGGATTGACCAAAGTGAGGGGACCTGTTAGATTTAGTTAGCGTACAAACGTAGTTTACATATAATTCACACTCTCAGCCATATCCACTCGTTTACCTACTTGTAGCTTACCTACCACTCTCGTACAGGACCGTTGTTGTCCTGCATGGAAGTCGAACCTACCCTTTCTACCCGCGAGTCTAGCATCAATAAGTACGACTGTAAAGTAAGTAGGACTTCTACGTCAAAGTTGCGTAATGAAACTATGGCCAGGGGCAAAAGACTGACATGTGTGTGAAATGCAACCCTGGGCCTGGAGGCCCGTCGGGATCGTGTCATGCCCAGCATCCCAGTGAGACTCAGGTGGTGGATCTAAACCGTTCATCTGGCAAATTCGCAGGTAAAATCTCTGACCAAAGTCCACGAACACGCAATTTTTTATTTCTCGACGCGGACGGTAGACCCCGACTTGAAGTTCCGTCGGCTGTTGGACGTCGTCGGTCGCTTTTCATCTCGACAACATATAACTATAAACCACCCATTCCTCGAGTCACCACCTATCCTTAAGACCTCTGCCTGACGCACCATGGGCATCTCACATTCCGTTCTGGTTCAACGTTGGCTGGTGTCCGGCATCGCTCTAGTCGTCGTCAAGCTTGCCGTGGACAAGGCACTGGCCTTGCGAGAGGCCTTTGCAAAGATCAGGTATGACAGCGAGAGCGCCCTGCTTTGTTCTCTAAACTTTCGTCGACTTGTACACAGGAATTACCCCGGTTGCTCGCCGTTATGGATCCATGCACTCAACGTCGTCGCAGTCGCACTAGGCACCAAGTTCCCTCGACCGAGCATGGCTGGCTACTACGCAGCGAAGTTCTCCTGTGCGTCCGTCTTCCCTATGCACTATCCCAAGATTGACGGATTCAGCTTACGAGAGATACGGAGCCACGTCGTTTGCAACTGTCAGGGTCTGGGCGGCTCA
The DNA here is from genome assembly GCA_038090175.1 of Austroboletus eburneus. Taxonomy (NCBI): domain Eukaryota; kingdom Fungi; phylum Basidiomycota; class Agaricomycetes; order Boletales; family Boletaceae; genus Austroboletus; species Austroboletus eburneus. The sequence continues at coordinate 2,469 of JBBPMF010000342.1, read as the reverse complement.
GCACTTTTTTTGGTTGGCAGACGCCGAGGCAGTGAAGCAAATCGCGTCTGATCGATTCACTTTCCAAAAGGACGTGGCCGAGTACGAACTTTTAAACATTTATGGGAAGAACGTCGTTAGCGTGGAGGGATCCGACTGGAAACGACATCGTTCGGTGGCCATGTCAGCCTTCAACGAGGTTAGCCCTCTGTTTCCGTTACTCTTGCTGGTCTGACCTCGCGTACTCTAAAAGACCAACGTTGCTCTGGTTTGGTCAGAAGCGCTTCGTGTGGTGAACGAGTGGTTCCAAGAATTGGATGCTGCTGGCGGGGAAACTTCTCTGAATGTGATGGAACCCCTGACGCAGGTACGGAACCTAAACGCACTCTTATCGAAGCCGGATTAAATGTTCACTTCAGTTGACTCTTCTTATAATTGCTACCGCAGGTTTCGGCAGACGCGTTTCTTGGAGTGCTGAATCAACTGCAGAGCCACCCCCAGGGTGCAAACTTACTTTTCGATCCGCAGTCATAGGCTCGGTCGAAAACGTCATCTTCAGAGCTTTACTACCGACCTGGGTTTACCTGCTCGCGCCGATAATCAATGTACCTTATCTCTCCCCCCGCGCGCTGAGGACGCAGCTTGCGTTTGATGATTTACGAATACACATGCTGGACCTCGTCTCCTCTGCGCATACTGAAATCACGTCTGGTGAATCTGCTGGAGCTTCGGGGGCAGCATTGTTACGAAACCTCGTTGAAGCGAACATGAACCAGGACAGCGATGCAAAGAGGTTGACTGAAGACGAAATGCTGTCAAATATATTCGTGAGCTCGTACATGGCTTGCATTCGTTGTACATCGTTGATTCCTCTGTCAGGCTTTCCTTCTCGCTGGACATGGTTTGTTGTCCCGCGTCGTGGAATGTTCAGAGACTGAGTTCTTGTCACAGAAACCTCTGCTCACAGTCTCTGCTTCGCGTTTGTATTATTAGCCCTTTATCCAGATTGTCAGCGAAAGATCTACGAGGAAGTTACCCATGTATGGCCGGCTAATGCACCCCTCACGCAACTAATGACGGTGAGCTTCTTGTTGACTCTCAAAAACGCATCCAACCAGACACGAAACAGAATCACAGAGAACACATGGACAAGCTCGTCAGCATCTTCTCCTTTTCCGAAACGGTACGTACTAACTGCGCTTCAAGGAATACACGATCGCATGCATCCGCGAAACGCTCCGGTTGTTTCCCTCGGAGCCGCGTATAGGAAAACAAGTGACCAAAGACACCGTGTTGCCTGGTACATACTTCACCCCTGGATTCAAGGATCGTCCCTCTGTCGAAACCGGTAAATTCTCGATGGCCATTTCAGCGGGAAGCTTCGTCGTCATGGACGTTTGGGCCTTGCACATGAACAGTGAGTCCTCGTCCGGGTGAGGCCATCCTTGTAATATTGAAACATACTCCGCGCTTTAGCTTTGTCTTGGGGACCAGACGTCGCCGAGTTCAAGCCAGAACGCTTCATGGACACACCGACCTATCAGTGGCCGAGAAACGCATGTAAGCCGTCCAGTTTCACCGTCCGTTCTACAGACACGCTGAAACTCAGCGTCTCCAGTCTTGCCGTTCTCGGGTGGCGCGAGGTCTTGTATGGGCCAGCGGTTCGCACTCGCAGAGATGGTCGGGATCCTCGCGAGTGTCGTACGCCGGTACACGATACATGTTCCGGACGATCTCGCAGGCGAGTCGTTCGAGGTGCAGAAGGAAGCGTTGCTGAAATGGCACACGGGCGTCACGTTGACGCCATCGAATCCTCGCGTGAAGCTGTGTCGCCGAATCTAGGTAGTGTTCGTGAATACGGATCGACCTCTATTAGAGTGAAATGACATTTGTCTTTCCGGACTCAATCGTTTTTTTTTGAGAGGTTGGCCATGAATCGTTTCATCGTCGACCTTACCGTTCTCGTCTGATTCCCATGTATTGATCGTAGGCATCTGCGATGGGCTCTCCGGCCGTCGTCAAGACGCGACCCTCGACATACATGTGCTCTCCTTTACCTTCCGGTGCAATGGAACCACAAAATTCGACCGAGGGATAACATGAGTGAGACTTGTACCGTTGACATGCGCGACGACTCACTTCCCTCAGATCTGTGAACCATTGGATACTACTAGCTGCTACGCGGTGCTACCTGGTGCTAGCCGAGTGGAGACTGAATGCAAACTCCCACTACCGTCGCTAAACGTTCCACTGATAGGCTTGGCATCCTCGGTCAAGAAAGGACCCAAGACACTACTCCGTCGAGTCTTTCACGGTGGGTTTGTTGGTGGCGTCGACCAGGGCCGAAACGCCAAGCACGTGTCTGTCAGGATCACCAGAGTCCGTTACACGAGATCGCGAGGACGTTGTATATTGGGCGCTAGAACAGACAACCTAAGTAGAACGGAAGAACGGAGCACATGCACGATACCTAGAACAGACAAGAACAAC